>AYEL01037345.1:0-33387 GCA_000484575.1 Olivierus martensii
ATTTTTCTTGAACGTACAGTATTCTAAAAAATTTAATAAAATTATATTAAAAATGAATTTAAATTATCAAAAGTTACTTAAGTAATTCATGATTTTAAATCCTATAAAATTATTTCTAAATAAAATAAATTAATTCAAATTTAATTAAGCTTAAAAAAACGTTTAATTAGACTGTTTATCAGTTATTTCTAGATAAATAATTTAATAAAATAATAAAATTTGTGGATGAATGCTAGAACTCTTCCATAAATTCAATACGTTTTTATAATCCATCAGTAAGGGAAAAAAAAATAATTCCTTAAAGAGGAAAAAAATAAAAACTAAGTATAAAATATTTTTCAGCCTTTCCCCTTGGAAATCTCGATTTTTATCAATATATATAAGCACAAACAGAATAAATAAATCGTCCAAATTCTCAGATAAAAGATGTTTGTTTAAGGAAAAATTGCGTGAATCATTTTTCATATAAGCTTTATATATATACATATATTTTTTTTAATCTAAAGAAGTAAAATTCGTTTAGAATAACGGCAGTTTTTCTTATCTATGTTTACATTAAAAAAACGAGAAAAATAAAACTCTAAAGAAAATAAACTTTACATTTTTGTGACGATCTTACTTTGAAATTTTTATATTAAATAAAAAAAAATCTTTAATTTCGTAAAGGAATTAAGTTTAATTTAAAAAAAAAATTAAAAAAATGAAAACATGTTTATGTTCCTCTGCAATTTTTGAATGTTTTTATTATCTAAAAAAGCTTGCATAGTTTAAACATAACTCGAAAGTTGTAGCGATAATTATAATTCTTCCTGAATTCGTGCTACATATTTTAGCAATTTTCACGGAGATATTCATTTAAAAAATTTTTTTTTATTTTTTATAATGCTGAAATTATATTTTTAAAAAATATATAATATAAAATTTAATTTATCACGTAAAATGCATTGCAAGAGATACTTTTCAGGATATTGATAGTAGTCATTATTGAAACGGTTCTTCTATATTGATAGCATGGCAGACTTTCATCATTTAATAGCTCCGAACTAAACTATTCACAATAAATATCTCGAATATATATATATATATATATAAGATCGGTAGAGCGGACCTCGTATATCACATATTGCCCTCTGACGAAAAAGTCTTATAGCAAGAATCATATCAAAAAATTCTCATGGAATTCTAATCCTTAAAATTTTATCTAACGGAAAAATTTTAAGGAGAAAACAGCAATTCATCAATGAATTTAATCTTATTGGTCACTTTAGCAGGTTAAAATTTCTTAAAACTAAGTGAGTGGTCAATATACACATTAGACAGGTGGTCACTATACAGAACAAAAATAGCATTACATCCTATGGGAAACAAACCAGTTTTTGAAATTTGGTCACTTTAACAGGTTTCACTGTAGTTTAGTTACCAACAGTGTTTACAAAGGCTCTACATCCAGAGTGTATTATTATTCTTTTATGTAACTAAGTATATATGTGTATGAAACAACATTTTAAAATTTTGAATCCTTTTCAGACATTTTAACAGAATTAGTCATTGGTTACAAAGATCTTTATTATATTTCTCAGGGTATGATTCCAGGATTCAGTAGCGATTTCATGACTAAAGGCAATGAACAAGAATCTATGGCCAGATTGAAAAAGCTGATGACTATCATGGACAGCATGAATGATCAAGGTAAATGTGACTTTATTTTATTAATCAGATTTTCAGACTACTAGTTAATTCATTTATTATATTTCAGAATTAGATCACAGAGAAGGAGCCAAATTGTTTTCTAGACAGACTGGAAGAATTACACGAGTGGCTAGAGGGGCAGGTGTTACTAGTCGAGAAGTACAAGAATTATTATCACAATATACCAAGTTTGCAGCAATGGTTAAGAAGATGGGAGGAATAAAAGGATTATTTAAAGGTAAATGTTAATTTTTGTTCTCTCTTTCAGCTTATTTAATTACATTAAAATATATAAGTCACATTTTTGTTCCTTAATATGAAAATTTTTACTCAACAATAAAAGTGTATTGTTGCTAAATCATCATAGAAATGCAAAGTTTTCACTTTGAATGATTGATTCATTTTACATGTTGTTAAGGAAGATTAAATTGATATGTAAGTCAGGTCAAGAAATTAGAATATTTACTACAGTTTATGAATGAGTAGATTGTTTTTTTTATTTTATATTGTCAGTGCAGTAGTCACTTCTAAACTGTAGCAAATATTAAGTACTGAGAAATCGTATATCTATTTTACTATGTAGAAAATAAGCCATTTAGTATTTAAATGAAAACTAGAAAGGAAATGTAATGCTATACAGGAATCCTCTGAATAATGAATTGGGTTAGGGAATTAATGTTTATCAAAGTGAGCAAATTTTAATTGCTATAATCTACTATACTGCTATCAGTAAATTGGTATGTAGCTGAGAGTAATTTTATCTCATATGTATACAGGGTGATTCAAAAAGCTTGTGCCAAAATTTACAGACGATTTTACACAGAATTTTATCCTCTACAAGTCTCTCTGAAGCCATCCATTATTTTCCCACAAGTCTAGCCTCCTCTTTCCTGAAGCTTGGTCAGAACCTCAAAGGCTCTTTGATTGACAGTTTGACCATAAGAAAACCATTCAACTGAGTTTATGCTCGACTTTGAGTAGAAAAAAAGTCAACAATGCCTTCATTGTTGATTTGCTCATTTAAGCTTCATCAAGCCGGCACATTTCACTGCACCAACTGTCGCCTGTTTCGGGTCATATTAAAAAATCCAATTTTTGTAACACACAAAACAAGCCTGATGCATTTCTAGCAACTGCCCATAAACCAAACTCCAATATAAATGGATAAATTATTATATATTCCTGATCCCAAAAAATGCCATCCATTTTCCATTCAAATATACTAATACACCATTTAATTATATAAAAATGCAGCACGAAATTACTTCAATTAATTAGCATTAGTACAGCAATTTTCTATAATAATTAAATTGTGTTAAATTCTTAACAAGGTGACTGTGGTTAGTGTTTACTTGACTTCCATCTAGAGCATCCAGCTCTGTTATTACATAATGGGTAACCCATGATAGGTTTCAGAATGGCTGTGTTGCTTAACCGGTTCAGTGCCATTGACGTAAATAGATGTCAGGCGCAAACATTTGCACGCCAACTGCCGGCAATTGCCATGATTATACATCAAGATTGTGGAACGTTTTTAATAAATTAATTGCTGCTTATCTATAAATGATTTTTGAAATTTGATTTATGCATATTTTATACTCTTATTACTTACTTTCTAATATCGACAGATAAAATTTTTTGCTTGTTTTTTTGTTTATTTATTTTTTCCTTCTTATTTGGTGTATTGAAAGTCCGGAATTCGAACCTATTCCAACGTACATTAGACATACTGTAGATGCAATCAGAAACATGATAAACCTTCCATCTATTCGAGTTATCTTGAAAACCTGCAGACAGATTATCGACTCTCGAAAAAAATCTGAAGTTAATAAAACTTAAATAGATTTAAAATCTATTATAATTCAATGTTATTTCGAACTTTATAGTTTCCTTTTTTTACAGTATCATCCACCAGATTTGCTACAAACAATTTTAGATGCGGAAAATGATTCCGCTGAAGAAGAGAAGAAACTCACTACTGATGAAGTTATTGCCAATGCTATGGCATTTATGATAGCTGGGTGAATAGCATAAGTAGTTATATTTACAGGAAAGTATCAAGATGATTTTATTCATAATTATTTTCCTTCGATTAGATATGATACCACAAGTACTGCGTTAGGATGGTGCTCTTATTATCTCGCTTGTCATCCTGAACTACAGGAAAAACTTCGTCAAGAAATTAACGATAACATTAAAGATAGTGTAATTTCAATTTTATACTTTATTGAAATAATTAATTAATAAATAACAATAATTTTAATAGTCAGTAGTAAGAGGAATTATACAAGAAACTTTACAATCAGTTCAGTGTCATTGACGTGAATAGACGTCATGTCCAAATAACTGCAAGCCATTGCCGTGATTACACGTCAAAATTGTGAAACGTGTTTTTAAAAAATTATTTTCCGCTTATCTATAAATGATTTTTGAAATTTGATTTATGCATATTTTATACTCTTATTAGCAAATAACTGCAGGCCATTGCCGTGATTACACGTCAAAATTGTGAGACGTTTTTAAAAAATTATTTTCCGCTTATCTATAAATAATTTTTGAAATTTGATTTATGCATATTTTATACTCTTATTATTACTTTCTAATGGATAAAAATTTTTGCTTGTTTTTTATTTATTTAGTTTTTCCTTCTTATTGGGTGTATTGAAAGTGTTTTAATGAAATCAAATTCTTAATTTCCTCATAATAAGTTTATACATTTCCAGGAAGAAATACAATACAACGACTTAAACAACTTTCAATACATGGATCAAGTGATATCTGAAATTCTTCGCATTTCCCCAACATCATTAATGTAGAATAATCTTTATTTCGTACTATAAAGCTGTATAGTTTAAATTTATTCATGTTAAATATTCGTTTTTGTTCTTCTAGTTTGGTAAATAGAATATGTGCAGAAGATTTTAAGTACAATGATATTACTATTCCAAAAGGAGCTATCGTCCTAGTTCCAGCTCCCATTCTTCAAAGAGATTCCAATTATTGGGAAGAACCGGAAAAGTTTGATCCTGATAGGTATGGAATACTATTCAAAGTTTTACAGGTTTTGATATATTTAATTTGAATTTTTTGATTATACTAATATTTGAAAATTCTCTTAAAATTCAATAATATCGTAATGTATAAGTTTATCCTGTTTTGAAGACTTAGTTTTACAGGTTTGGATATATTTAATTTGAATTTTTTGATTATACTAATATTTAAAATTCTCTTAAAATTCAATAATATCGTAATGTATAAGTTTATCCTGTTTTGAAGACTTATGATAATATTGAAAATTTTTAATGTTAAGTTAAAATATAGATTTATGCCCTGTCGGCCTGATGGCCGCGTGGTAAAGCTTTGGCTTACCACCCTGGAGGATTCGGGTCAAAATCCGGGTCACACACCTCCATCAGTATTATCATGAGGTGGTCCGGGCCCGGCCTGTTGAACCCGATCCTTCAACCATCCGGTTGACCGGGTTCAAATCCGGGTCCCATACCTCCAATTTTTCAGGAGGGGTCCTGCCCAGCCCATTGAACCCCATCCTTCAACTATCCAGTTGACCCCATCATGGCCTGTTGAACCCCATCCTTCAACCATCCGGTTAACCCCATCATGGGCAGCTCGTTGAACCCCATCCTTCAACCATCCGGTTGACCCCATCATGGGTACTGGGCAGCCTGTGATGGGAGCTATAAATGGCTGCTGTCAGATACAGAATATCCCATGAGGATATGGCGGCGTAATAAAAATTAACAGATTTATCCCTAATATCTGTGTTTTATAATGCTAGATTAAAAACAAATTTAATTTCGATAATCATCTAAAGGTTAATCCAAAAGTTTTTTTTTTTTCAAAATAATTGAGGAATCCAAGTTATTAAACATTTGCACGCTAAAATATCCAACGTAATCTTTTTTTTCTGATAAGTGGAGTGTTTGATTTTCATAGTACAGTATTTAGATAGCGCTTTTTATTTTGACAATACAATAGAGCGTCGATTATCGAAACTAATTAGGACCAAAAGTAGTTCGGATAAACGATTTTTTTTAGGATAATTGATCTGATAGAAGAATAAGAAAAAACACAATGTAAAAAAAATACAAAAAACATTTCGGTAGGATTCTACTTTGACTGCCTCCTCGCCTTTTACCATCTGACCCTAGTGCGACGCGTCTACGCGTAACTAAGGATCGAATGATATGGGAGCCTATGCAAAAAATCAAACATTCACTTCATATATATATTTTATTTTTACTGAATTATTTGCATTTAAATTTTCCATTAAACACTAACCATTGGATGTATACTTTTCAACTTAAAATTTTTGGAAAGTTGTACAATTTTCAATATTAATTAATTTAAAAAATTAAGAAAAATTTTTAATCACTATAATTTTTAAAAGAATCAAAAAGAAAATTTTATACTAATTAATGTAAATTTTATAGATTTTCACTGGAAAACAGAGGTAAGATCGATCCAGTTACATACCAACCTTTTGGAGGAGGACCTAGGATATGTATAGGAATGAGATTGGCCCAGACAATCTTGAAATTAACTCTGGCTAATCTCATTAGATCTTTCAAGTTGGAACTTCATGGAAGCAAGGTATAAACCGAAGAATATTTAAAATAAGTTTATTTATATCTCTAGTTAATTAAATTAGTAACTAGGTTTTTAATAACAACAATTAATAAATTATTTCAAATTTCTAAAATTTCTAAATATTAAAATGATAATTTCTCGCAAAATATTTTGTATGAAATAGCTATATCGCTAATTATGTTTGAACACATAGTATTCTACAGAAAATACGAAAATATTAAAGCACATTAAACTAGTGTGAAGTTGGTCTACTCACTTTTTAATAATGAAATTTTTCTTTTATTATATTTTCATCTCTTTATCACGTTTGCACTTTAAATATTTTGGTTTGAAGCATATTATTTAAGTCCCAGAGCCAAAATAACTTCAACGAAAATCTGATTTCACTAATCACAAGTGTGTTGTGATATAAAAATTATTTGTAAAACGAACACGATAATTGTAAAATAAAAATTATTTTAAATGTATTTGGTGAAAATGCTGTCGCTCACATGATTTTCGTTAGGTTAGGTAAGTCGCCATATCTCATGAAGGATATTCTGTATCAGGTTGTTGCTACTTATACAGCCCATCATAGGCTGACCAACACTCATGATGGAATCAACTGGATAATTGAAGGATAGGGTTCAACGGGCCGGGCTCGGATTCCTAAAAACTGGAGGTGTGACACTCGGATTTGAACCCGGAACCCTAAAAAAACTGGAGGTGTGACACTCGGATTTGAACCCGGATCCCTAAAAAACTGGAGGTGTGGGAGTTGAATTTGAACCCGGATCCTCCAGGGTGATAATTCGCAGCTTTATCATGTAGCCATCTGACCAACTATGATTTTAGTGTTATCGTAAGTAATATCGAATATTGCATTGGGTTGAACTAAATCAGAAATTCTGTAATTTTTAGTGTAAATAAATAGCTATAAAGTAAGATCAAGGATTAGAAATATCCAACAAAGTAAAGCGTTTCCTTAATATTTAAATAAACTTTTTGAGAATGGTTGGCCATTCGTTAAAAAGAACGTGATATATAATAACGCATATGATCATTATTATACAAATATATCAATTAATGCGTATATATTTTAGTATACTTGACGACAACATCGGAAGGCATTATTAAATCTATGGAAGCGGCGTCTTACCAACTTTTTTGACGATATTAATTCGCACGGAACAGTCGATTGCTATGTAAAAGTTAATAACGTCAGTAAGAACGATGTTTATTTTTATGTGATCGTTCCTCTGGGTTTATAGTTTTTAATTTCGAATAAATATTCAATTCAATTTACTTCGTTTGATGGTTAATCATGCAGTCTTTCGAAATGACTTAAAATCACACCTCTCCGCCATTTTATAACTGTTAGAATCGATTGTAATGCGCAAAACATCATGGCGCATCTAATCATCGTATATATTATATACACGCAGATAATTTACTATATTTTAAAATCATGTTGATATCATAATTTTATTCGAAACTTATAGCTTATTTGTCAAACTTGTCATTATTTTATGGCATTTTACTGTAAGTTAGCAGAGAATTTAGTGGACTATATCATCGGTGTAGTGTATAACTGAACTTAGTGTTATAACTGAACTTTGGCTCTCCCATAGACTCAGTACTGTGTTCGGATGCTTTCGTCAGATATATTTCATCTGATAGTTTTTTTTTGGTCAACAGATGACGCCACTTTCCATTCAGTAAGAGTACTAATGGCGGTGAAACAAGCCCTTCCACAGGCTGCCCATCCCTGCGGAGAGGTCAGTCGGATTGAAGAGGACTGGGATCGACGGGCCGGGCCCGGACCCCATGATAAATATTTTCAAGGGGTGGGACCCGAGATTCGAACTCGGGTCCTCTGGAAAGTCGAAGCGTTTCCACGCTGCCAATCCGGCCATCTGATAGTTATTACAGGTTTTAAACCTATAGATAGATTTGTTTAGTTTGATAGCTGATAGTTATTACAGGTTTCAAACCTATAGATAGATTTGTTTAGTTTGATAGTCCTTATGATATAGATGCTTATTATATTCATAATATAATAAGCATTATATCATAAGGACTATCATTTTTAATCCTAAAATAGGATTAATGTAAGCTTTAACGTATTATTAACAAAAACAAACAAAAATACAGTTAAATATTTTTTGGAGAAATTGTTAAAACTGGAGGTGTGGCTCGGATTTGAACCCGGATCCTCCAGGTGATAGTTGGCAGCTTTATCATGTGGCCCTCTGGCCGACTATGATTTTCGTGTTATCGTAAATAATATCGAATATTTAAGTAATATGAAATGCATTATCTATTGATGATAATATTTTTTAATGATATAATTTATTAATTTTAATTAAATGAATTTTTTAGGAATTGGAATTGGATTATACTTTATTTTTAATTCGTCCTAAGAATGGTATTATGATTAAAGCAATTCCGATAACTTATTAAATAATCATAAACTTGATTATTGTTTTAAAAGTAATCAAATATTGAATGCTGGAATTTTTTCGCTATATTGAACTTCTTAAATATAATTAAATGATAAAAAATAATAAGAGAATAATTTTGTTAAAAGACTAAGTCTCGTTGAAGAATCATCTATTGCCTGCCATATAGTTCAGAAGATAAAAATAACAGCTATATCGCTGTAAAATGTATCAAATTAAATTTTTTTTTTAAATTATTATTATTCTTGTAATACAGTTTAAATAATGTAATTATTAGTGAAATAATTTGAAATAAAAATTTATTTAATTTTGTATCGCTTAGTTTTTCTCGACTTTAGAATTTCCTTCGGGAATTTTAAACAAACTAATTTATTTCCAGAGAAAACAACAATAATAACAATTTATAGTTTTAAAAATTATTATTCTTGGAATGCAATTTAAATAGTGTAATTATTCGTGACATAATTGAAAATAATTTATTTTTTATTGCTTAATTTTTCTCAACTTTTTTTTTTTTTTGCATATTTTACGTCCCCTTCCAATCAGAGAGATTACTAAGGGGACGGGGCCAGTTCCAACCACGGACTGCACCCACACCCGTGGAAGGGGGCCGGATGGTGAAGGACGAGGATCACCCACCAGCATATTTTATGCCCCCTTTCCAATCAGGAAGATTACTAAGGGGGCGGGACCAGTTCCAACCACGGGCTGCACCCACATCCTGTGTAGGGGGGCCGGATGGTAAATGATGGGAATCACCGGACTGGGCCCAGTAAGCGGACCGGATGGTGAAGGACGGGGATCACCGGGCCGGGCCCAGTATCCCAGGGTGGGGCCAGTTCCAACCACGGGCTGCACCCACACCCGTGGAGGGGTGTCGGATGGTGAAGAACGGGGATCACCGGGCCTGACCCAGTACCCCGAAGGGTAAGAAACCTTTAAAGTTTAAACATCTGTCATTTATAGTGTTGATCGGGCTGCACCCACACCCGTGGAGGGGGGCCGGATGGTGAAGGACGGGAGGTGATCACCGGGCCGGGCCCAGCACCCCGAAAAAATCCGGGACCAGACCCATCACCGGGCCGGGCCCAGCACCCCGAAAAAAATCCGGGACCAGACCCGGGTCAGAACCCGGGTCCTCCAGCGTGGTACGCCAACGCGTTACCACTCGGCCATCTCAATGGTTTTTTAAAAATATCGAGCCGTCTCAAGGGGAGAGCAAGATCTTTTCAGAAACACGATCAATGATGAAAACTAGTGGTTGCTTTTAAAAGTGATTCTTTTACATACATTTTTTCAAATGTTATATTATGTAAAACACGGAAGCTATGAATTTTTAAAATTAAAAGAATCGCCCTTTTTCATAAAAAAACCAATATGGCATCAGGAGATGTTGGCGTGATTTCTGATGAGTCAAATATGTCCTGTGTTTCTTGCTTGGGATTAAAACAAATAGATATCTGTCAAACCTAACGTTGATCAAAACACATTACATGCAACTGTTTTTATGCAATTTTCAGCTTTAAGTGTCCATCTTATGACACCTTGTTTTCATTCTTGATTTTAAACGCGCCCTTTTTCATAAAATCGCATACTTCACTTCCATTTGAAATCTGAAGTGGATTTGTCGGGATGATTGCAACATGGTAAAACAGTGGAGGATGGGGCCTCATAGCTCCTGTTTTTCAGGATGGTGCCATTCGCATTACCACTCGGCCATCCGGCCGCCCGAGAAAATAAGTTCTTAAAATCACCTTACACACATGGTTGCACCATAGTTCGAAGCACGCATACTTCACTTCCATTTGAAATCTGAAGTGGATTTGTCGGGCTGATTGCAACATGGTAAAACAGTGGAGGATGGGGCCTCATAGCTCCTGTTTTTCAGGATGGTGCCATTCGCATTACCACTCGGCCATCCGGCCGCCCGAGAAAATAAGTTCTTAAAATCACCTTACACACATGGTTGCACCATAGTTCGAAGCATTAAAAAATAGTGTTGCCAACCGAAAAATTCAAATTAGTACCCAAGTAGTAGTATAATTATTTTGCTTCCGTTTTCACGGGCCCGGACAGAAATTTAGGGTTAAAAAAGTGGACATGACTGGAAAAAGAGGTCATTTGGTAATCTTTTTTTCCAGTCATGCAATTTTTCGCCGCACGCGCGGCTGCAACAGCAATGGCTTTTCCAACAAATAGTAAACCCATCCGAATACCGCGCGACGGTTTTCCTGGCGATGCGACGGTAGCAAGCTCGCAAGCAATGAAAAGCGAGAAAATTTTTGACGCATGCAAGATGGATGGATGATTTTATCGTGCTCTCATTGGCTGATTACCCATTGCATCGCAAGCTACATTTCCCAGTGTGACCACTGTTTTGCGATTGCAATTCGTTGCCATTGTTGTTGCAGTCGCGGCCGCGGCGGAAAATTGCACATTGCGACCACGGCTTAATAGCATAAATTTTTGTTAATTTTTATCAAATTACGATAAAAGTTAATCAGTTAAGCATTATAAGTATAGATTAATGATTGGCATTACTCGAATTTTATCACGTGACATATTTTCATCTATGATTAGTTAAAAATGACTAGCTGCATGCTATTAATTCTACATTCCACGAATCTAACTCATTTAAAATTTACAAAAATCTTTCTGCTTTCATGATTTTAAATATAATAATTAATTTTAAATTTATAAGCATCATATATAAAATCTTAAAGCAGGAAAAAAACTTCCTTTCGTTTTGTAAACATTATGAGAATTTGACTTTTAAGATTTCTAGAAACAAAACTTTAATATTTATTAACTTTGTCAATTATGAGAGTTATTTCTGAACAGGAAATTCTAAATATTAAAATTATTGAGAAAACATGGCTAAAAATTATAATATTCTGTTTATTTATGTTCAGTTTTATTCTCATCATACAAAAATATTTTTATAATCATTCATAAAGCTTAAGGTTTCAATCTTCTGGAAGTTATTTTGGTTTCAGAAAGCTTTTCTTGGAACAATTTTGAAACTCCGTTTTCAATCCCTTCAATAACCATTAGTTTAGAATAATTAAACATTATATTTGCTATGTATGTCATCACCCAATTCCAAGTAATATCATTTCCTTGTACATTGGTAACTACAAAATCGCCAAAATGCGTAACTTTAAATTTTTCAACCACACCAGTTCCGTCAATTGAAGATGTAGCTATTATACAAAGTTCCTTGTACATTGGTAACTACAAAATCGCCAAAATGAGTAACTTTAAATTTTTCAACCACACCAGTTCCGTCAATTGAAGATGTAGCTATTATACAATGAACGGTTATGTGATCTATTTTTCCTTCCGCTTTACCCCCTACCCACAAAGGTAAAATCTGTCCTTTGACTTTATAATCCATTATAAACTTTATTCTGTCCACTCCTAATATAGTACTCACGTATACTTTATCCTGTTCGGTTTTTATTTGGCAGTCAGTCAGTCTTGTTAAATCAGAAAGACCTTGAATATAAATATTCCTTCCTTCAAAAGTATTTTCATAAACTTCTGGAACCTGAATGGGCTCGATTTTTGTTGCTATAACCGGATCATTCCTTAAATTTTCCAATAACACATCTATGTACTGATTCGCTTTTTCAACTTCTTCGTCTGAAAATAAAAATAATTAAACCATTTTATGTTTTTTATCATTTATGAGTCGCCTGTACAACTGCATGGAGAGCTATAGCATTCTTCACTTTCAAGTCTTCTCTTACATTTTCAGTGTTTGGGGCAACTCTACTATAGGTAGATGTAGCTAACTATATAGTTTACCCATCATTTTACATAATTCCGAAATATTAATTACGAAAATTATAATGACAAAATATAATAAAACAGTTTTACCTGCAGTAACAGTACTTGCTAGAAGAAACAGGAAAAGGTATGAACACCTACAAGTTTGCATGTCAATTTTTAAATCTTCAAAATTAATCAACAAATTGTGTGTGATAAGGACGTCTGAGATGTTACTCCCTTTTTTTTCGAAAAATTGTATAAAACTAAAGTCGTAGAAGGAAATTGTGAATTCTTACCTGTCATACCTGATGTTCATTCATGACAACAATTTTTGAAGGTCGACCAGATTATATAACAATATATTCTCAGAAATACAATTTTTCTCATTAAAGATTTAAAGATTACTTGTTAAATTTAATCCTGGGAAAATAACTTTAGAGATAATTATATATATGATCAAATAAGAATTTTTAAAGTAGTTGTTAATAATTCTAAGTATGTATTTATAATTTTTTTTCCTTGCATTTAAACTGCTGTTAAAACACTGTGCCCATTATTGCTAAATAATTTTATTCAAATTTGGGATCTGTAAAAATTTTATAAGCAACAGAACTATGTCCATTAAGTCAAACCAGGTCAAGTAGTTAAATTCGTTATATGAAAATAAATTGAAACATAGGGCGCGTTCCAAACCTCAACAGCGAGTTATCAATGATTAGTCTCTTTTGACGTCAGAAATAACTCAGCATCAGCTTGTTTCTGATTTAATGTCGTTGTTTCTGATTGACGATGATAATTATTTGTTACACTCTCTAACTTTTAAAATCTTATCATCTAGCAGGAAAAAGAAATTTTAAATTAAACTATTAAATCTCCATTCATGATACAGGAAGATCGTTAATTGGTCAATTTACAATTCAATAATATTGCTAACCTAACATTGCTTTTGATTCATACCACTTCAACTTTGTACACGTTAGATGTATCTATAAGCAACTTATATGCATCACAGTAAAACTCATTTACATAAAGCTATCAGAGTTTCTATTTTTCTATTCAATATATATATATAATATATATTTAGCTATATTTGGTTGCAAGAATATTACTGACAATGAAATTATTCATCTTGACAATTATAATGTTTACAATTCTATTGAAAAGAGACAATTCTTTAACTCTATGTGAGATCCCAGTTTAGCAGTGATGTTATTTAAATTGGATAATGTCATGATATTCATTCTCAAAGATGAAATTATTCAGTTTCTTGCCACCATTTCTGAAAGTTAAATCAGGAAGATAGATATCTTCACTCTTAAAATAAAATACAGGAGCTTGAATTGCAAACATTCATATTTATAAATGTGAAATTTCATTTTCAAATTTCACAAAATTTCAAAAACTTTAATAATTTTAAACAGTATGATAGAGAATGCTCCAGCAATTATTATTATGAAAAATTATAATTAGTTAACATGTCAGAATTTCAAGATGGCAGCAATTACACCAAAGAAATCCTTGATTACACTTGGACTATTTTGGTCAAATTTGTATATAAGAAACTTATATTTCACAATTGGACTAATTATATCATAAAACATAGTGTATAAAGTTATTTCAGAACTTTTCAAGATCAAATAACAGCCATATCTGAGTTATGAACAATTTGATTTACAAATAAAAATACTATGTATGAATTATGTTTTTCAACTTAAAGAGTATGTACCCAATTAATAAATATAAAAAGAAATAACCAGAAATAAAGGAAAGATTTGGATTGGATTCTTCATATTGAATCAAATTTGGAATGGATCTGTATAAAAGCTCATCTACTTATCAATAATAATGAAGCATATGCATAAATAATTTTATAATAATAATAATAAATTGCTTGATTTTAAAGGCCATGTTTTAATTTCTTTAAATAAATAAATCATTGTTTCATCATAAACTATTAATTTTGCCAATCTTTACTTAATTTTATTGTGGTCAAATTTCATTGTTAAAAATGGGTTCCATCTTCAACTTTATGTTTAAGGGAAACTGATTCTTGGTTTGTGAGTTTTTCGTTTTATGAGCTCATTCAGGAATGAATTAAATTAAAGTCAGGAACTACCTTGTATATTGATATATATTGTATATTATTACTATTTTTAATAAATATTAAGTTTCCAAAAGTTATAAAAGTAATAAATAATGTAGCTTTATTAGGTTTTGAAATGTGATCTTCCTTTTTGTATTGGTTCTTAGTCCCATATCGTACAGTTTTGCATTACACAAAATTTTACAAGAACCTAATTATAGTGTTATATGAAGATTACCTGTAATATAAATATGATTAATACATTATAATGTATTAAATCTTTTTATATCCAATATCTATATATCAAATTCCTTTATTAGCTTGCCATTTAATTGGTTAATATGAATATTCAGTTAAAATTTGTTAAAAAAATCACTTTAAATGAGATTCACATTTATCATCATAACTAAAATATGAGAACTGAAAATCATATCAAAATGCCAAATTCATATTATAGAAAAGGATTTAGAATAATAAGTACATTATTTTTATACAATATTTTTTATTATAATAATTATAACTGAAATTTTTCTTAAAATATTATTGATGTATCTTTTTCTTCTATTAATTTTTATATCTATGCTATATACTTCATTTCTCCATTTAAATGGCTTACATTTTCTCCGGAACTCATCTAATCTCATCTAGAGCTTTGCAGATTATTATTATATAGAGTATATAAAACAATTCTTAAATAATATGCAATATATAAAATTTTTAAACAACAATAATAAGTTAATTTTTGTTTCACTAATAAAATTATGTATAGATTTAGTTTCCAAATAAGAAATTGCATTTGAGTCAAATGAGAGATTATTTGCATAACAAAATTAATTTTTAAAAAAGGCTATTTAGAAAAAAAAAAAAAATATAAGATTAAATTCATTATGGACTTATCAAACAACAATGATAAATAGTGTATTATTTAAAGAATTTTGATAAAGAACACTACAGTTTATCATATCAATAAATTTTTTCTATTTATATAACAGTATTGAAAAACAAAATAATACATTTTTTATATATTAATACAGTATTATATTTACTTAGTATAAGGAAGTTGCAAAAATATGCATAAACATGTTATTATGTGTATAACAGAGGTTAATTAAAGTAATTGTTTCAATTCTATAAAAGAATTTAGCAGTGATATCAAATCAGTTGTTTATTCTATTTAATGTTTCAGATCCTGATCATACTCAGCATATATTCTATAGATATGAGAAAAAAAGGATAGTCAACTGTGGTTAACATTCAGTGGTTTTCTTAATAAAATAGAAGGATGAAGTGAGAAGAATATAGGATAGTAGTAGAAAAGGTGAAAGAATTCTGCCATAAAGAAGTGTAATAGATCACTAGAGAAACAGAGGGAGATAATAATCAATTCAGCCATGGCAATCATGAATGTCCTACAATAGAACTTTATTAGTATAATAAAAATAATTGCATCATATCACCGCTCTCAGATTCGTGACATATGGGCTACATACAGTTCAATATCCCTTTTATTGCAACCTATATCATATTTATAGACATACTTCACTTTTCAGCATTTTTCATTTATATTCCATGTTTTTATTTTATATCTCAAAATGAAAATTTCCATAAATACTAATCATAGTACTAAGACAGGTATAGTAAAATAAACAACTATACAATTTCAGAAGTACTTTCGGTTTTATTAAACCCACTTCAGTCTGTGTACAAGTATTTGAACAAATAGCGATCAAAAGAATAATAGAATAAAAATTTAAAACTACATTATAAATGAAAGCACTTCATGCAGTTGTGAAAAAAAATTCTCAAAAAATAATACTTTTATTCACTCTCTAATGTTTTTAGTACCATCATACCCTCTTCAGGCTACACACTTTTTTTAAAATAAGAATTTCAAATAACAGCTTAAAGTTCAAATTCAAATATTACCATGGTTACCAGTGAATAATAAAACATTGTAACAAACTTATGGTACTAAAATGAATAAAATATAAAATAAATAAACTACAATAAAAACCATACTACAGACACAAAAAAAGAGTTTGTGCACGTATTTCGAAGTGTATATTTAACGCCAGTTCTATTAGCACACTTAAATTTCATGAGTCCCTTCATTATTATTGGAGCAGTTCATCATTTAATGTCTCTATCACATATCTCCATGCTGCTGGTAGCTTCACTGCTGGTCATTTGCTTAGCAAATCCTCTCTCTCTTTCCTTCTAGAATCAACATATTTCCTCTCCAGAATTAGGCTAACCATACTGATTGAATGAAATAATTACTTAAACTGATTAAATTTATAAATGGATAGCTGATCTTCAAACTTTCCTGACATTAGACATGCTATCTACTGGCAACCTACAGGTTAGAAAGGTTTAATTGCAACAATTGTAAAGCCAGGAAAAATAGGACTACATGAAAGAGGTTGAAAATGAAGCCTATAGATCAAAGTTCACAAAAGGATAAGAAGTCAAATCAGTACCATTTTGGAGATATACATACTTTTTTATATGGATCTTTAACTCAACGGAATTACAGATTGCACATTTAATCATTTAGCAGTGACTTTTTAATTCTCTAGAAAATAATTATTATAGCAATTATAAAACTATATTTCAAAAACATCACTAATATGGCCTTGCTTTTTTTGTGAACAATGATCTATAAATTGACCTCTTTCATTTGGTATATTTTTGCCAGGCTTTATAATCATAAAAAATTGTATCCTCTCAGGATTTGAAATCATCTTGCAGGCTACTTTTTTATTTTTTATCATTTCAATATTGTTTGTTAGTCTAACTAATGACCAATCTCCATGTGCCTAATTGCAGTTTATTATTCTGAAAAATGATCAACATACAGTCATCATGAGTGTTTCATTAATAGAACTTCCTAATTTTGACAAATGATTATAAATTGATATCTTGACTAATAGAAACATCTCTTAGAAAAATTTAAAGATGAATATACTTTGGTATTTTGTTTACAAATATGAACTGTCAACCAAAGTGAATGGATAAAGGGATGTGTGGGCTGACTAATGATCAATTACTCACTCATCACCCATGAATTTCTCTAAAGTCATTTCATCAAACTATCCACAAGCAAATGGATGCACAAATTAGGAAGTAAAGATTCAGCTTTATTTTCTTGCACATGAAATTAGTGTGATGTTACAAATATCACTGATAAAAACAAAAACCATACAGATACCTTAAAATGGAAGATGTTTGTATAGTTTATTGATTTTTGTGTTATTTTAAGTATTATCCTCCTTAAATATTAAATTTCCCATAACTATCATCTGACAGGTAAAATAATGATATTTAACTTCATCCACCAGAAAGCAAACATTCCAGTCAGATACATTGCACAATCTATTAAATAAGTTATAAAGTTTTACTAATATTTGAAATTTTATATACTTTTTTAAATGAGAGTTTTATAAATCTGAATCAAATTTATAGAACTCATGTTATTCTATTGGATTTTCTGTTTAATTCTTAAATATTATTAGGTCTTACATAGTACAATCAAACCCCGATAAGATGCCCCCCATTAAGCCGCCACCCTCACTATCTGCCAAGAAATTTGGAAGAATGGATCTTCCCTATGTTAATGGAATAGGCAAACCCCAATAAAATGCCATCCACCAATAGAAACATATAAACAAATATTCCTTTTGGTATTGTATTTATCCTTGTTAATCCACCTGGGGCAATGGAAGGTGTCTTACATCCCAAAGTTCATCAGTACTGTATATACAATATTAAAAGCTCTCTGGATTCATTTGTAACCAGCAGGTGGGAGAGATGGAATTAATGATTAATCATGTCTCTCTTTAAGCCTGGTTCATACCTAGGTTGTAGAAAAGTTAAGATCGTAAGAACCAGATTGTTTCTATTGTTTATTGTATACCGAGCAAATAAAGATACTATACAGAAAGCTGTGTACATTGTGTTTTACTGAGAACTCAAAGTAGAGGATCAGAACAGCAGATAAACATGTTTTCTATGGTAGGTATATTCTATATAGTAGGTCTATATAGTATGTATTGTATATATATGGTAGTTACACTACACTGTAAAGCAGGAATGGGCAATTATTTTCTGCCGAGGGCCGTAAAAAACACATTCTTCAAGATGAAGAGGACTGTATAAAAATTGAAAAGCACATAAGGACGAATTTAAATTTACGGCGCTGTAATAATATAATAATAATTATTATTATATAATTATGTATTGAAATTATTGATGATAACATTAGCTAATCTATTAATAATTATTAAAACTACTTTGACTTAAAATGACTACGCATGTTCAAACAAAATTGATTCTTGCACAAACATATTTCTCTCACCATCATACGAGACAAGAATAATGGTTGCGCCAATTTATCTGAACACATTCTTGTCAATCTGGCTATCGTGTGTAACCACTTTTGTGATACTTAAACAAAGAATGTATTCGTGTATCAATATTATTTTTAAAATATACACCAATAGAAACATATAAACAAATATTCCTTTTGGTATTGTATTTATCCTTGTTAATCCACCTGGGGCAATGGAAGGTGTCTTACATCCCAAAGTTCATCAGTACTGTATATACAATATTAAAAGCTCTCTGGATTCATTTGTAACCAGCAGGTGGGAGAGATGGAATTAATGATTAATCATGTCTCTCTTTAAGCCTGGTTCATACCTAGGTTGTAGAAAAGTTAAGATCGTAAGAACCAGATTGTTTCTATTGTTTATTGTATACCGAGCAAATAAAGATACTATACAGAAAGCTGTGTACATTGTGTTTTACTGAGAACTCAAAGTAGAGGATCAGAACAGCAGATGAACATGTTTTCTATATAGTAGGTAGGTATATTCTATATAGTAGGTCTATATAGTATGTATTGTATATATATGGTAGTTACACTACACTGTAAAGCAGGAATGGGCAATTATTTTCTGCCGAGGGCCGTAAAAAACACATTCTTCAAGATGAAGCGGACTGTATAAAAATTGAAAAGCACATAAGGACGAATTTAAATTTACGGCGCTGTAATAATATAATAATAATTATTATTATATAATTATGTATTGAAATTATTGATGATAACATTAGCTAATCTATTAATAATTATTAAAACTACTTTGACTTAAAATGACTACGCATGTTCAAACAAAATTGATTCTTGCACAAACATAGTGAAAACAATTTTACAATTTAATGTGAATGATGAAATTTATTATGTTCATGGTTAATTATATAATCAAAATTTGGAGTAACTCGGTAGTGTATGTGTACACTAGCGAGAGTATCCATTATTTTACACTACAGAGTATCCATTATTTTATTTTTTCTTTTCAAATAGAATTTTACAAATGTAGGCTTTGAAACTGTAATGCGTTCTAGTTAATGCGGTGGGCCGTATAAGATATCTTCACAGGCCGGATCCGGCCCGCAGGCCGCCTTCTGCTCACTCCTGCTGTAAAGTATACAATTTTTTAGAAATGTTAAGTTTGGATGTTAAATATAAATGTATTGTATTTTATTAAATTTAATAGATTTGGAGTTCATTTTCATTTCTATATTGTATGTATTTTCGATAAACCACCAACCCCGATTAGCCACCAAAATTGTCCCCGAATGGATGGTGGCATCTTATCAGGGTTTGACTGTATATGTATTTAATATATGTACAGCTGATGAGGGTCAAATAGACTGAAAATGTTTCTATGACTACATAATAAGTGTAATAAAGCTTTTTGTATTCCTCCTAAGTGTTAGAAAAAGAAATTATATCATTTAAAGGTAGTGTAATTTCAGACATTACTATATTGATAAATTTGAAAAAATGAAAACTTAAAAATAATGTAAATTCTGTAAAGTTTTTCTGGACTGCATTTATTTAAAACTCCACAAGCCACTCCAGTTATGAAAGATACACTCCATAATTAGCTGGTAATTGTTTAAAACAGTTAGCATTAAAAGTACTTTACCACCATCTTACTATTTATCACCTCTAAATAGTTTAAATGGAATATATACAAAGTTTTCTGTAATTGGATAAACTATACCTGTACCATATTATACAAGGATTGTTGCAATTTTCTAATAGTGTTAGTAGCAAATCAGTGTTATAGAATATCATGTTACAAGGAGATTGTCTGAATACAATTTCAGTAAAACATTGATAATTTACTTATCATTATATCAAAACACTGAGCATCATAACTTGTAGTATGAAAACTGACATCTTACTATCCTTTTAATTTTCTAAAACTATTTCTTAAAATTTCCGTCTGCCCTTTAATTTTTAATATGTTATCATTTGCTTATTCCACACCTCTAATTGGCTGAATGATATGTACAGTGGTACGTTGGTATATGTCCACTTCGGAATAAGTCCAACTTGGTATGTCCTGTTTGGATGCAAAAAATTTTGCTTGGTATACAACTTTTGTTTGGAATACAACTGACTCACGTGCTAGAACTTGTATGAGTCTGTTGTGTGTTCTCTTAAAAAACACATTCTTTATATAAAAATTATAACAAGTCGTAATAGTCGTACATTGTCTGTAATGACCAGACAATATTGTATTTCTGAAACATCCTAAGAAGACAGAAGTGAAGTTCTTTGTACAGATTTTTAGTAAAAGTCAAACCTGATGAGTCTCAACAAGGTCCAAGTAGGGAAAAGAGACAGAAAATAGAAAGAGAAAAAAACATCAGATTTCTAAATTCCTAAAGCTTTATTGGAATCGGATTCTCCTTCAAATAATAATATCTCCTCATCCTACCTTCTCAACACCATCCTAATAGGCAGTCGATTCTTCTCAGCAAGGTAGCAAGATTACACTTTCATTTATTTTATCTACTGTAATTGCTTTTGTATATATATATTTTAGTATTAAACAGTGTATAAATTATTTTGTACAATCCCATCAATGTATAATATGCCAATAACAATTTTTTCATGGGAACGGATTAATCATTTTCTCTTTATTTCTTATGGGAAAATTCATTTGGTGTACGTCCTGTTTGGTATAAGTCCAAAGATCTGGAATGGATTAAGGATGTATACCAAGGTACCACTGTATTATATCCCTAAAAATAGTCTTGCAGAGAGATTTGGTTAAAATGGTAGATTATCTGCTGGTGGAATGCATGTTGCATTTCATTGCACCACACTATACAACAGGCTTTTTTAATGAATATATGCATACGTCCCCACACATAGAGAAACTACATTGTGGTCCAGGAAACATATGTGTATATATATATTTATTAAAAGCTGCAACATGACAGGCCTTTCATTAGCAGGTAATCTATCATTTTGCCAAGATATCTATTCCTTCTAAAAAAGAATAAGTATAGTGAATAAGATAAAGAAATTCAAATAGTAGGATAAATGAAAGAAAAACTTATGTAAGCTTGTGCTGGATTCATCTATCAAAGATAAAGTATATGTAAAATGAAATGTATTACTGTTTAATTATTTTTAAAGATTGTTGGTATATTTGTTTTATTCTATAACTTTATATATATATAAAAAATAAAAGTTTTCCAACATTTAATCTATGTTAACCTTGGACTTTTCAATTATATTTTTCATTTATTAAATTTATACCAAAATTATCAATTCATTCTTTTAAAAACAAAGAATTTAATTTAATTAACATACGACTGTTTAAAACTAGCGCGATAAATATTCA
The DNA here is from genome assembly GCA_000484575.1 of Olivierus martensii. NCBI lineage: Eukaryota > Metazoa > Arthropoda > Arachnida > Scorpiones > Buthidae > Olivierus > Olivierus martensii. Next base: position 22,305 of record AYEL01037345.1, read on the forward strand.
AATGTTGATTAATTTTTGAGAATTCTTAATACTAGAACGGATAAATTGACCCTTAGAAAATGTACAATATAACATAATGTTGTTTTATATATTAAATGATATTTGCAAATTGTTAAAATTTTCAGATAACGTGAAATTATGAATTCCTAATTAATAAGTATTGTTAAACAAACAAGAGGAAAAACTTTTTACCAAACTTGTCCGTAAGCACCAGACCCAACAGGCGATAAGTTCTGGTATCTCTCTGGCACCTCCCAGATAGTTCTATTCAGATCCACTCTAATGAAGCCGGTTTTCATGTTTAAAAAGATGATAGTTCATTCAAGATCACTAACAGATCACAATGCTGTCCCAACAGCCAGTGTTTATGTATATATTTCAATGAATACCAACTTTCACTTTCCACTTCCTACCATTTTGATCTTATCCATAAAGAATCGCTTGAATAAAAAAATCCAAATTTCGCCAAAATTAATTTTTTTATTATTTATTATTACGAATCGAATATTTATATTTTGTTTATTAAGAAATATGATTAAATAGATAAAACCAGATTTTTTAAGTTTTTCAATGTAATTTATTATAAAATTCGTAGAAGTAATTTTTATTTGAAACATATATTTCAAATATTTGCAATAATTCAAATTCTGTCTTGGAATTAAATTTATCAATGAGATACAACAAGCATTTAGATCCAAAAAAGAGGAACATTATTTTATTACAAAATATGTGCAAGAGAGCAAGACGCAAATCAGAATCTTCATCTTTCTTATTTATATTCTTTGCCTTTCCTTCCCTTTCTTTTAAGCCGCTTTCCATCTTACTTGATATTATGGATATTAAGCAAAAGGGCTATTCAAATGTTCAACCCGCAATAAGTTTTGTTTCACTTGTGTTGCTTAATGCCGCGCTCCACCCAACAATTACTAAGTAGCGGGGCTTTTCAGTACCCTCTACGTGTCATCTACATACTGGTGAGGTTAGCCATCAGATGGAGGATGGGATTCAACAAGCCGGATCAGGACACCAAAAAAATGCAGGTGTGGGATCCTGGGAATTGAAGAACAGAGGAGGAGCTCTGCTGTGTTTCTATGCTAGAGGATCTAAATACAGATCCTCCAGGCAGTACTGTCTTAACGTATGGGTTCGATGGGTACTTGCCCGGGGCCCCGTGCCAATCTGTGTATGTACCATTTACTTTTTAGTCTTGTGAGTCCCAGCACACTGGTTTGCCCAGGGATCCATAATTCTGTTAAGACAGGGGGCCCTGCTTCCAGGATAGATGCACAGCATGCTACCACCTATTTGTTTTGTAATCCGGCCCATCTTACAGGAAATTGGACATCAGGATTCAGCAAGCTTGCATGGATTATCCTGAAAAAATGTAAAGATGTGACTTGGAAGAATAGAATCTAGATCCTTTAAGATAAAAGTGTAACACACTTCTACACGGAAGAGCGGGAATCGATAGATCCCTCTGAAAAATCTAATGTTCGAACCCTATTCTCCAGCAGAAGTCCAGTATATTACCATGCAAATATTCGGCTGATTGTGCGCAATAATTGGCCGCGTGGAAACGCTTCAACTTTCCACTCTGGAGGACTCGGGTTTGAGTCTGGATTCGCAACCCTTAAAAATAGTTATCATGGGGTCCGGGTCCGGACGTCGATCCCCGTCCTCCGGCTGACCCCTCCGCAGGGATGGGCAGCCTGTGGAAGGCTTCTTTCGCCCCGCCACATAGTATTCTTCCAGAATGGAATGTGGCGTCATCTGTTGACAAAAAAAGAATTGCGCAATAATAACCACGTTTCCATCGAATTGACTTTATTTTTCGACAATATAAGTATAGAATCAACTGATATCCCATTAGATTACCATTTGGAAGATTTGGGTTCCACATTTCCGAAATTTTTCAGGGAGTCTACGCCTGACCAGTCGAATCTTTACCTCCATGCGGCCAACCGGATGATACGCTACAGTTCCACTCTGGAGATCCAAATTCAACTCCGGTCATAAATCTCCAGATTTTTTAAGAGTTTGAACGCGTTGAATATCATCTTTCACCTGGCAGCCAACTCTACTGCGGATGCGAGTACTTGAATAGTTCCATCGCTTAACATTCAGAAAGATGGAAATCCTTGTCATCGCGGGTATGGGCGACTCGTGATGGATATTTCTTTTCTGAGGGGTTTATTAATATTACTTTCCATCCTGTGGGTACTAAGCAGCGGATTCCAGTGTCCACCACAGGGCATCCACATTTCTGGTCGGATCAGCCGGCAGGTAGAGAATAGGATTCACTGAGTCGGCCCGAGATCGTTCCTAAATAAACTTTTGGAGGTATAGGATTCGGAATATATACACAGCACGCTTCCTCCGCGACCATCTGCCAATCTATGGTGAATGTTAAAATGCTGGCCGCTTATAGTCTGCATACTAAGAGATTTTCTCTAAAAAGTCACACTTTAAAAATCTTGAAATTTTTATTAATACAAAAATTTAGTTTAAACGTACATAATTAATCCTTCTTAATATAACAGTAATATTTTTAATATAATAAAAATATTAAAAATTCTGCAAATAATTATAAAAAGTTTTTAAAATAAAATATGAGCTAACGTTGGGTAATTTTTTTAATTAATTGAAATTCTTTAATTCACTCTACGCTATTAACAACACTGTAGCAAAATGAAACTGATTGATAATGTCTGGAAAATATTTAGCAGACTGTATTGTGAAATAATTTTTCAAATTATGATACAATCATTTTTACAAGAGAAGATCGTCCAGCAAGATCATGTTGTGTGTATTTTGGGACAGGAAAAGTGTAAAATTGACAGATTACTTACAAATAGGAGTGACAATAACAAGGGCATGCTATAGGTCAGGTTAGGTTAGTTAGTTTAGCCGCCATATCTCACGAGGGATATTCTGTATCTGGCGGAGGCCATTTAACTATAGGTCAGGTTAAGTTAGTTAGTTTAGCCGCCATATCTCACGAGGGATATTCTGTATCTGGCGGAGGCCATTTATAGAACCCATACAGGCTGGCCAAACCCATGATGGGGCCAACTGGATGGTTGAAGGATGGTGTTCAACGGGCCGGGCCCGGACCTCTCCTGAAAAACTAGAGGTGTGGGGCGGGATCCTGGTATACTATAGAAATTTCCTACAAAAGTTACAGGACAATATCAACAAAAAAAAGCTGTGCTGCTACAAACTGACAATGTACTTGCACCAAGATCTTCACAACGACTGGCGCGCAAATACGGGAAAAAATGCGCCTTCTAATAACAAATGAATATTTCTTTTGTGAGTTTTTTGCGCTCTTCCATATTTTTAATCAAGGCAAGCACAGTACAGTATCTTGTTTGCCCACCTTAGTCCCATTAAGCTATTTAGAATAAATTAATAGAATTCATTTATAAAGTACGATTATAGTAAAGTGATCATATTTTAACTAATTTAAATCAGTATACAATATCTTATTTGGTTAATTTAAAAAATGATCTTTTTTCGAATAAAAATTGACTGATTGCATAAGGTTAGGTTAGGTTAGTTTTATTATGCCGCCATATCCTCGAAAATGGAAATAAAACGAAAATGGAAAATTAAATAGCAATGGAATCTTGCTATTTAACGATGCTTACTTGCAATTAACAGAAAGTTCTGAAGAAAATAGAATGCCAGTCAATAAGTAGTATTCAGAGTAAAATTAGTAGATGTTAACACTGGATAGACTGCTCAATTGTAAGATTTATGGAATATATCATTTATATTCTATTAAACAAAAATTTGATGGTTATTGAGTGCTTGGGAAATAAGTTTAGGCAGGTAACAAAAATTATAGACTTAAAATTATGAACTTAAATTTAATGAAATAAATTACAACTAGGTTTGGTTTGGTTAGTTAGATTAAGCCGCCATATCCTCATGGGATATTCTGTATCTGGCGGCGGCCACTTATAAAACCCATCACAGGCTGGCCAACACCCATGATGGGGTCAACCGGATGGTTGAAGGATGGGGTTCAACGAGCCGGGCCCGGACCCCTCCTGAAAAACTGGAGGTGTGGGACCCGGATTTGAACCCGGATCCTCCAGGGTGGTAAGCCAAAGCTTTACCACGCGGCCATCCGGCCGACATTACAACTAGGAAATGGAACTTAAAAGTATTTACAAATTTTTCTATGTTTGTCATAGAAATTGCTCCCGACAAATACAATCTTAATTTTAACTAAATTTAAATAATGAAATAAAAAAAAAAAAAACAGTTCACTTTGTAGAATATTGATGATTGTCCTCTATCTCGATGATTTTACAAGAGTGTTCCGCTTAATGTGTAGATGGACTTGACTGGAGTTTCACGAAGAACTTGATCCAAGGACACCACTTAGACGGAACTCCTCACGGTATGTCTTTTCTTCTCATAGGTCACTACAAAAGTCCTGAACAAACACAATGTTAGATAAAATACACCGTCCGCTATGTTGCTGGATGCATACCTTCGCGAACGTACATTCGGGGATATAGTAAATTGACTTTGTTTTGGTGGCCAGACGTATCCTATTTATTTAAGTATGATGACCAGATCCTAGTAATTAATAAAAATGGGCAGCACCCCAATATGGAGTACTAAACCATTTTAATATAATACACAAATTATAAACCACAAACCATTTTATAAATACACATTTTCGATAATTTCGAATTGTATGCAAAATACTCCAAATTTTTTCCTAATCGTTTAATGCTAGTCAGCCGGATTGGCCTCGTGGAAACACTTCGGCTTTCCACTCTGGAGGACCCGGGTTCGAGTCTCGGATCCCACTTGAGAATATTTATCATGGGGTCCGGGCCCGGCCCGTCGATCCCCGTTCTCCAAATTCCGGTTGACCCCTCCGCAGGGGTGGGCAGCCTGTAGAAGGGCTTGTTACGATCCCTTCCCAAGGATGGACAGACTGTGGAAGGGCTTGTTTCGCCCCGCCACATAGCATTCTACTGGAATGGAGTGTGGCATCATCTGTTGACAAAAAAAAATCGTTTAATGCTTCAAAGAAAAAGAAAAATAGATTTAAAATCATCGATGATGAATTGTTATAAAAAAGCAATACTACATGTATTTTATGGTAAGTTATGAAAAAATAACAAGCACAAATAAAGCGAATAAAATTTTATTTTTTGACAAATTTTATAATCAAACAATAAGAAAGGAAATAATTACATTAATAATACCAAATAATAGCCGATAACCCTATTATTATTAAATTAACATTATTTTAAATTTAATAAGGATAGGATTATTGGCTGTTATTTGTTATCACCTTCGAGTTATAACTCGATGATTGTTACTTGTTGAATTCAGCGAATGTTCTCACTCAACTTTTCCAAACACACCTTTATAATTTGTACCTGGAGATTGGCTGATACTTTATTAATAAAACAGTAAGCAAACAGCATTACCATTTAGTGATCTATCGTAAAGACTAAAGCTTCTATAGCTAATCCTTCATGATCAGCATCAACTATACCTCTCATCCACTTAAGAAATAATTTCAGGCCGATTATGAAGAAACTTATTCATGTACAAAAAAATTATGTCGGATTAGAATATCGTGGGATTTTAATAAACCAAACTGAAAATAATAAAATATAATATTTCCTCATCTATAAAAGCTGTAACTTCTATCACCTAGTCTTTGCTCACTCTTACATTCATACGCTATTAAATATATACCCATAACGCAATAAAACAGAAATAACACACTACAAATAGCAAGAAATGTATTCAGCGAACAATCCAACTCATGTGGTCCGTAAGACAATATAGCTGCCAGTGGCTTCGTTTTTTCTTGCAATGAAACTTAACATCTATGCAATGAAACCGCCGCCCCTTGACCACAATAATCGAGCGGGCGGTGAATGAAACATTAGCGCACATCTTTTCTAAGAGCTGTCATGCGCAGCATGTTACACGACACGTGCTATCCGGTGTTTATTTGATGACATTAGTGTTATTTGGTCGTAGTTTGATCAAGTAACGTTATGTATTTTTTTAGTGTTCTTGACAGGTAATATACTGTATTTCGGGTAATTATGATATTTCTGTTATATTTAAATAAATGTAGCTTAAAATATATTATATTTAGTGTATAGATCTATTAAAAACACTGTTATAAAAATTTTTAAATACAGTATTAATGGTATATCGTATTTATATGATTACATGAATCATTTGCAAAAATCAAAACGAAAGTAAAGATATGTCTTTCACTTTTTGTTTCACATGATTAGATGATAAATCTTACATATATACTGTAATAAAATTCTAATTAATCCGTCTCGAAGAAAGTTACATTCTATAAATTAATAGTACATTTTTATATTTTCGTATTATAATATGAATGTCATTCCGAATTTGCTTCAAGCCATAATTCATGATATTTAATGAAAATCAAAAAATTATGAAATGATAATTTAAAGAAAATAAATATATGATGTGTTTAGGGAATAAAAAGCATAAATAATAATACAAATTGAAAACTTTCCAAAATTCAATACTGTATATATAAATCTGAAAAATTTTAATGAAAAGTATTAATTTTATTTCAAAAATACATTCTGTTTCTGATATTTTTTTTAATTAAATCGCAGGTTTCTCTCTCTTTTTATAGGAATGCATGTCTTACGAATTTTCTTTTTATGAACTGCTCTAATTTGGACTTGTTTTTGATTTGCGAAAATAATTTTCACTTTTATGAAGAAATTATTTTGTCATGGATTAATTAATGTATTATTTAAATCAATGTCTTATTTTGTTCTATATACAGTAATATTTTCTAATTCTTATCTTAATGAAATGTTTATGTACACCTGGATATCAAATCGTTTCTCAAATAAAAAAGTTCAGATCAAAGTTCATTATTCAAATGTTTTATCATCACTTTAACAATATTCGTATTGTTAAATTGTTTTTATAATTTTTATTTTGCTAATTTGCTTTCCTTTTCAGATGTATATATTTATATTAGATTTACTGCTGTATGCCATTGACTTTATATTTTAAAAGATAAAATTTTATTAAGCTTCATATGACAATTACAGAATGGTAGAATATTTTACCACCTAATTATTATATCTTTCAGAAACATGCAAATTCAAAATCAAATGGCTTGAAAGAGGCTAAATAGATGAACTATATATTTACTTTGATATTTCTGGAATGCTTTAATATTTCATAAATCTTAACTTACCTAGGAAAATATCAATCAAATGATTTAAACAAACTAAGTTTATCTTTAATGAATTATTTTTGAACTAAATTGAAATTTAATAATTATTTTTATTAATTATGCTACAGTGCCACTATCTGTTGAATTAATAATTACTTATTTAAAATTTGATCTAAGATTGACACACCTTATTTAATTTAAAGATTTTAAGATTGGCACCATCTAAATTTTAAATAAATAATTATTAATTCAATAAATCTTAGCACTATAATGTAATTTAATTAAAATAATTATTAAATTTCATGTTTAACTATCTTTGATTTTAACATTATTAAGTAAAATGGTAGACTTCCTGAAACTGAAGAATTGATAAAAATTTCTAGAATAAATTGAATTTTGTTTAATAAATTTTCATCTAATGAATAGTTGCCAAGAATTGCATTACTATGTAAAATGAGTCATACTTGTATTAAATAAAATACTATGAATTAACAAACATAAAGTTAAATTCACTTGATCTTGAAAATCAATAACATCTAAAAATTCACTTAAATTAAAAACATTTATATTTTAATAATACTCAAAGCACTTTTGAATAATATTTATACAATGTGTTTGAAAACACCTATCATGTATGTTGCATAGCAGCTATGTCTTGCAGTTTTACTTCATCAACTACTGATGATCTACCATTTCACTCATAGTCCTTTACCAATCCCGTCTCCCTAAATTTCTTGATTAGTGCTCTTCACTATATCGATTAGGAATCGCTGTATCTGGAAATCTAATGGATCTTTCACTGTCTATGTGTACCAGTGAAAACTGGTCTTTCACTGTCTGTCTGTGTGTGAACCATGCTCACAGAAGAAATATTCAATGAGAAATATTTGCTGTTCTAAAGTTAACACCATTCTGAGGGCACATAGAAAGACACAATCTCAATTGTTCAAAGGCAACAAACACATAATGAACAACAAAGAACTAGACACACTTTTCTGTCTCAAGTTATTCAGCCTGACTGGCTCACAGAAGCAAACTGCACACAATGCAGGATTATCAACCTTTGCAGAAAACATTATTCGCAGCACAGGGAATACAATCTCTCATCATATAATCATGTTTATTATAGGTGTATAGTTACTTTTCAAATGTACTATATAATATATTTATATCTAGAAGTTATGAATTTTATGCGATGTTAGACAGAATGGTTTTATCATTTTTTAAGGCACAAGAACAGGGCTGGCTTTAAGTTTTTTGCCCCCCGAGTAGAGTTGAGTGCTGCTCCCTTCCTCATATTAAAAACGAATTAGTTCAGAAATATACAATTTACTTTATAAAATATAAAAATATATATTAAATTTAATAGTATAAATATATTTTATGCAGCTTAGATTAGGTTTCTATTGCATTTTTTCATTTGTTTTGGTTTTTTATACTTTTTATGTCAAGGCAACCTTTTCTTGTTTTTTAGACATTTTTTTTTAAAGTTTTGCAAAATTTAACTTCTTTACTATTTCATTTTACAAGAAATGACAGAATGGAAGCTTTTCTTTATTTACACAATATGACTAATGAATTTAAAAAGAAAATCATTAATATACCAGAATTTTACATATGCTTTATTTATTATAATTTGCTTATTAATTTTTTGACAAAATGCCATCCCTGAAAATATGCCATCCTAAACAGACACTTGCTTTTCTAATGCTTAGGGCCAACTCTGCATAATGATTATGCAATAACTTCACTTATTATATAACCTTTATATCATTTTCAAATATTTTTGAAAGCCCACTGAGAATAAATGTGTATCTTATCATTTTTCTGCTTTTGCACAAATATAAAACAGGAAATTTAAAAAATAGTTCAAGATTATAACAGCTAAATTACTTTATTTGCCTAACATTTTCAATCCTTCTTTGGGTCCATCATTATGTCTTGATAATTGAATTATTATCTTGAGCTATTTTTGGTTAGATGTGTTTTGAGAAAACACTTTGGGCATTATTTTCTCTGGTATTTAATAATGCCATTTTTCACTCAAATAGAGTATTAAGTGCCAAGATGAAATAAGCCCTTCCACAGGCTATCCACCTCTGTGGAGGGATTAGTTGGATTGTTGAGGATGGGGATGGATAGGCTGGGTTCAGACTCCATGATAAATATTTTCTAAAGGGGAGACCCAAGAATCTAATCCAGGTCCTCCAGAGTGGGAAGCTGAAACGTTTCCATATGGCCAATCCAGCCATTATTGAAACATTATTTGCTCTAATTTAAGTGAAGTTTTGTGTTATATTGAATATAATGAAAAATGTTTGATATTCAATATAATAAAAATTATTGTTGATCACAGAAAGTAGATGATATACAATAAAAGTAAGAAGATCATTCAAAAATGAAATATATTTTTTTATTTTAAAAATTTGTAAATTTTATATTTCTTATACTGTAGATTCTCTTATAAAAAGACTAATAGAGAAAAGTGGAGGTTTGATAATACCGATTTTCTGGTACCTCAGAATTATGTATAAAATAGCTTAAAAAGTTTATAAAACAATCTTTATAAATTATACAGTATGCCCCTGATTTATATGATTTATACAAATTGCTTTATCAACTTTTATTGAATTTCCATAAAATGCAAATAAAAAATTCATTAAACAGTTTTTTCCTTTTTGAAAAATATCATTTAAGGCAGGGGATGGCAAACTTATGATGTGTGCCCAAAGTGACGTTTGAAAATTTTTTACGCATGCAAAACTTGGAGCTGATATATTGTTTTTAATTAAATTAACATTCAGATTGGCACGTGAAAAATAGTTTTTACAAAAATTTAGCCAATTTTGGTATGCACCCTTAAAAAGGTTCTCTGCCCTTGATTTAAGGTCTTAAAGTTTCTTATCTATGATTAAAATATGCTCATAAATTTCATTTGGCGATTCTGTTTGCTGCTGTATGCTCATTCGTATATATTGAATTTAAACATTGTTGGATTTACATGAAAATTTTTGGGCATATTAACTGTGTAAGTCAAGGATCTATTGTATTAATACATTTGTATAACACACAGATATACGGTAATTAATATTATAGTGAATGTAAATAAATAATAATGTCTGTTATTTACTTAGAGTATCCCGACAAATAACAGACATTATTATTTATAATTAATAATTAATAAATAATTAACAATTTAGTGTTATAGCCTACATTATAACACTAAAAAAATAAAGAAAAAATAATTTAATTACCTTGTCTACAATGAGTTGATTACAAATTAATAGGAATAATTGAAATTAATAGTCTTAACTCTAAATTTTCAATTATTATTTTTGTGGATGAAATATTCAGAATCAAAAGATTTGTCCATTATTTTTAAAATCCACACATTAAAGACCTAAGATATAACATAATCCAAGACAAGCACTAAACGCAGTTGAGAAAAAAATGCTATACTCTTTTTATTTAGAAATTAACAATTTTCGATACAGTGTGCCATTCTCAGGTTCACATTCAAAGATAATTTTCTTTGAATGTGAACCTGAGGATGGCACACTGTGCCAAAAATGTTAGTTTCTAAATAAAAAGAATATAGCATTTTTTTCTCAATTGCGTTTAGTGTTTGTTAAAAAATAATAAACCAAAACTGCATATAATATTTATGTAACAATTCTAGAAAACAGCACTAGATTGCAGTTCAACATAAAATAACTAATACTTTATTAACGTTTTCGACCTTTCGGCCATCTTCAGATAAAGAATTAAATATTCGAAAAAAGAATATACAGTTAGAACAAAAACAAACAAATCAAATATGATGACATCATTCAAAACGTAAATGTTTTAAAA
>AYEL01037406.1:0-15815 GCA_000484575.1 Olivierus martensii
TTTAAATGATGTGAGCTGCTCCTTTTCTACTGACCTTAATAAGATTTCCGCTAACAGTCCAGCCATTGGACTCCCTATAGGCACTCCTCTACGTTGGTGGTATATCACTCTTTTAAAAGAAAAATACGAGTGGTGGCAGATCAAGTGGGCGATGTTTCGCAGGAATGGAGCCTTGCTATGTGCTTGTGGAGTATGCTCTAATAAGAATCATACTGGCTCTAGTATCAAGGAGGGATAAAGGGCTTCATAATCGTAAGTCACAAGCATACTTCTCTCATCAAATGGTGTTCTCCCAAGCTTATCTAAGACAGTGGTTATTGTTGTCGTAGCTGTGTCTGTTTGTCCCAAGATTTTATTGAACCATTTGGCCAGTGTTTTTTCAAAAAAATACGTCGGTGCAGTTCGCTTTTCTACTATAGGCCTTGCTGTTATTGGTCTTTTGTGCGTCTTTATGTAGACGAACAATCTGGGGCATGCTGGTGCATTCTGCTTCTTATGCTTCCAAATCGCTGGGAACTGCTTGTGATTGGTTATTTTCCGTAGCTCGGCTGCTAATTTTAATGTCGGATCAGATGCTGCCATTTCAGCGTGTGTGTCCTTAATATATTGCCCTAAAAAGGAGTCATACATGTCTTTTTCCATAAGTACCATCTTTTTTGTTTTGTCATCTCTTGTGACGGTGCAGTTATTAGCCTTCAGCCAACTCAGCGTGTCATGGAGGTCTTTCGAGCACGTCGAATCGTCATTCTTGCCTTGGGTGTTCCTTTTAGAAGCTTTCTGGTTTATGAAGGACCATCTCATCTTTTCTCTTTCAAGATCGTCTATTTGGCGCATTATGTCCTCAATGTACGGGATGTCATCAATCAATTTGATTTGATTTAAAAGAGCACAATTTGGGCCTTTCCTGAAAACTCTTTCTGCTGCTGGAGGTATATCTATATCTCCTATTATCGTTAGAAATTTGCTCATTTCGAATTCTTTCTTTACTCTCCTGTTCAGTTGGTTCTTAAATATCCATCTTAGTTTTTTGATGTACCTTTCTTTTAATTGCACTTTAAGGTTATTTACTTTGATGTTTAACCGTTCTAGGAAGGATCTATCGGACGAGGGTTGATATGATAGCCTAACGTGATATTGTTGGATATCATGTTTCAATTTAAAGGTTCTTCTTTTGGCTTCAGAGATGGCTACTTTCAGGCAGACATCTTTCGTCTTAGATAGTACAGCTTTGGATTTAATCGGTAGCTTAATTTTGTATATGGTTATAGGATAAACACCATTAAGTTTGTATTCCTTTAAAAATCTCAGGGTCTCTTCAGCTCTAGTTCTTTTCATGATTAACTTTTCATACTTGTACTGCATTCTTTGTGCATCGAGCTGGCTCTGCTCCATAGTAACTATTTGACTAGCTTTAAAAAACTGCTTAAACTCTAGTATACAAAACTTGTATATTCTTGTTACTCAACTGTGAAGAGTGCTGTTTTCTTCAGTTTATGAATTTGTAACCTTGTGTCTTTACGTGCCTGAAGAGGATGTGTAGAACATCGAAAACGTTTGCTTGTATTTAAGCTAATAAATTTAATTTGATACTTTACTGCAAGAAGTGCTGTGTTTTTATTTAATTGACTAGTTTGCTTAATATTAATCAAAATTTATTTCTGATGATAAATTTTCATTAAAGAAAAGAAAAATAAATTTGTATAGAACAAAAAAATTAATATATCTTATTTTCAAATTAAGAAATTATCAGAACTATATTGTAGAATAATAAAAAAGTCTTTTGTTTTTTCTTATCTGATAATTTATAAGAATCTAGTTTATGTAAAAATCTTATCAAAAATTACTATTATTTTTAATTTGAGTTTTAATTATAACAAAAAATTAATAAATTATTTATTTATTTTTTCAGTTATATAAGCAAAAAACAAAATATGTTTTATATGAAAATAATAAAAATTTAAACATTGAGTATGCAAATTCTTTAAAATCATTGGAAAAAGCTAAAGAATACCATAGACAGGAAGAAATCTTGTTAATTGAAGAAAAAAGAAATTTAGAAGCAAAATTAGATAAAGAATATGAAAATCATTTAAAAATTGCAAAATGTTTAGAAGCTGTAAGTATATAATTTATATTTTAAACTTATTATATAATGTATTTTTATAATATATTGGATTCATTCTAATAATAAAGTATTCTATGAATAGGAATATATATACATTTGAAGACAAATTATTGTTATTACAATAAAAGCTCATTATTAACATTTAACATTTATGATTATAACTATCTTTTTATGTTCTTTGATATTCTGGGAAAATTTTGAAGTTTTTGGTGTAATTATAATTTAAAATTATCAATACTAGAAATTTTACTATTTATAATGATTTAATTCTACTACAGGTAGGCCTCGATTAGTGTGAATAATGGGTCCCACGAATTTCTCACATTATTCAAATTTTCTCTAATTGAAGTATTAACTATATGTAAAATATGGTAATTGATTCTTGCTTTGTGAGAATCCGGCCATTAGCCAACCTCACGATGAATAACCACAATACTAACTGTTTAAGAAATATTTATTTTCATATTTTATATCGTTGTTCATCATCTAAATTAATAACTTACCAGGAATTGCATCTCAAACCATCATCAAACCAACTGCCAAATCAAAACCAAAATAGCGAATCAAAAGCGGAAGTTGAGCACTGCCTGGTCGCCAATTCTGGGTTGCGAATTGAGTGAATAGTTTGATTTGTGATTAATCATTGCAGCTTTATTGAATCAGTAAATTAGTTCCAGATAGAACTAGTTAGCTTAAATAATGAACAGATGATCTGACATTTTTAACAGATAGAATTAATAAGCGAAGTTAATGAACCAATGAGAAATTTTTAAGAAGTTTTCTTTTTGTTATTAGCAGAATATGACAGCAAATGATAACAAAAGAAATTTTTTCACAAGTTTTATTTTAAATAAAGAAATCCAGCAAAAGATAACAAAAAGAAATCAGGTAATAAACAGAAGATAATAAATAATATGGGTAGCACAGCAGTATAATAGGCAAATAATAGGTAACGGCAGAAAATCCCATCTTTCTGGTGTTTCACTCCTTCAAAGCCAAGTGACTGTTCTTGGACTGCTCCTCGTCTGGTTTTACTAACCAAAAATTAATTTGTTAATTGACATCATAAAAGGGGATAATATTAATTTAATTAATTTATACCATAATATTAATTATGGTACCATAATATATTACCATAATTAATAATATACCATAATATTATTAATATTAATATTAATTTGTTAATTGACATCATAAAAGGGGACGGACCTTTGTTAGTATTATCATTAATTTGTTAATTGACATCATAAAAGGGGATGGATCTTTGTTAGTAACTTTAATTTGTTAATTGACATCATAAAAGGGGACGGACCTTTGTTAGTAAGATAATTTGTTAATTGACATCATAAAAGGAGGCGGAGCTTTGTTAGTAAGATGGTCTATGCTTACAACTCGCATTAATTGAATATTTGCTCTCACTAACTGGATCTATACTTACAACTTGCATTAATCGAATATTTTCTTGCACTAAGTGAAAAACACTATGCTTATAGCTTGTATTAATCGAATATTTGCTTGCACTAAGTGAAAAACGGTATCGTTTTTATAAGTTGCACTAATCGAATATCACATTATTCGAACTCATACTAATCGAGGCCTACCTGTATTTATGATGATGAATTGAATAATATTATAATTCTGCATTATCATATACAAAACTAAACAGAGACTAGCATTAGTGAAAGAAGAAGAGCTATCTGATGCAGAGATCATACCTGGGAGAGAAAGTAAATAAGAAATTACATCATTCTTCCATTATTCTTTTATGATGTTCGTTCCCTATCTTGTCAGACGATCACTGATGGGATGGGACACAGATTCTTCTTTTCTACTCTATATTTTTCGCAAGATCATATTCTCTTATTCTTTAGCAGAAGGTGATTGTGTTTCATCATTGTATTATGAAATTGATCCTTCTGCTTCTCAGACGTCTCCAATTTTTATTCAAAATTTAATTTTAATAATTATAAAATTTTGTCATTTAAAATATATTAAATTATTTTATTACGGTTCGCTGATCTCCACAAATCAAATTCCCTAATTCAGTATATTTTGATAGATTGTAATATTCTCAGCTCTAAAATGATAAAACTACAAGTATCTTTTGGTTTCTGAAGGCTATTAGGATTATAAACACTGTTCATTAAATGAAAATTTGTAAATCAGAAACTCATTTCCCATTAATTTCAATTTAAAAATTTTTAATTGGTTTTTGGATACCAGAAAATTACCATCATTTTACTTATTGATATTAATGAATTCCAAAACTGATAATATTTCTTTTGTTTGCAGTCATAAATATAGATATTGTAATACAATAGTTTATGATAGTTATTACCTATTTAATCTATTTCTTTTGAATTAATTTGCAATTGATTTTTGAATTTCACTAAATTTGTTATCCATATAAATAGAATTTGAGTTTTATTAAATTCTTGCTGATACCAAGCATAACATATGCTATCAAAAGAAACATAGACACTTCTCTCTTTCCATGTCTTTTCTTTCCTTTACATAGTTATATTTTTAGATGATTAATTAGTTTTCTTTATTATGTAAATAATTTCAATTATCATATATTAACAACAAACAAACAGGGGATAAACCATTTACGAATTAACCAAACGAACTAGCCAAACTTCCCTGGCGGATAAAATTTAAATTACATTTTATTACAATGATTATTATTTGAATCAAAGCTATGGTGCCACCATCTATTGAATTAATTCTCCTGTTTGTTTGTTGTTAATATATGATTATTATTTGACTTGAGCCAAGTCTGTCTGCCCAGGTTTGCCATGAGGGCCCGTGGCTACATAGATAGCCCTGGGGAGTGCTAGTTTCGGCCTAGTCCGGTAAATTTCCATAGCGATCATTACTTAAGCTTCCCAAAATGGAATTCCGCCATAGGTCACCGTGGTCTAACTGGTTAAGGTGTTGGGGCATTAACCTAAAGATCGCGGTTCGACTCCGGTGCGGTGACAAAATTTTATTTCGGGAAAATAAATTTGAAAATTATAGTTTAATCATTACTTAATAGATGGCGCCACCTTAGTGCTAAATTCAAAATTAAATAATTATTAATTCAATAGATGGTGGCACCAGAGCTTTGATTCAAATAATAATCGTTGTAATAAAATATAATTTAAACTTTATCAGCCAGGGGAAGTTTGGCTAGTTCGTTTGGTTAATTCGTAATTTCAATTAGTTTTATTTAACATATTTAAATTTGTTATATTACTATAATCATTTTTGTAGAAGAGCATTATCATAAATTAGTAAAAGATTAGCTGATTATTAAGTTACCATAGCATTAAGTCTAAGCAGATTAACATTTGTATTATTAAACAAGTCAATTAAGTTACACATAAAGATAAAGGTAGTTCCCAACTTCCTATGAGTTAATTTGGCCTTGGAAATTGTTTATAAAGTAAGAATCAATTTTCCATAGATATAATGTTAAAATCTGGGGTTCTATTCTCAGCAGTGCAATTTGACCACAATAATATTAAGTAAAGTCCAACTAAATCAATAATTTATGTTTAAATAATGATTTATCTATCTAAACAAATGAAAATATAGCATTTAAAATCAAGTAAATTAAAATAATAAAAGAAATTATTTATATCACCTAAATGTTAAAGAATTATTTTTTCATTATTATTATTAACAGATAAATAAATGATTTTTTATATATATGAACTGCTGTCTTAGACAGCAATCGGAAATAGAAGTTATTTATATACAGGAATACCTTGATTATTGTGGTTTTGATTATTGCGATTCTTGATATGTCAGTTATAATTTGATACCAAAATTCCAATTAGTGCACTCCAAATTCAAATTATCATGGCTGCAAGATGTAGCCCACTACATATGCAACCAGAATTACATTTAGTTCGAATTATAGCCCACTACATATGCAATCAGAATTACATTTAGTTTGAGTCGCCACTCGTCAGCTAGTGCCCTTGTAGCACTTCGTTTTTGTTTAATGGCACCTACTCACCATTCACCAGTAACTGTCCAGTTTTGCCTGAAATATATGTGGATATTTTTTTTTCTCCTCTTGTTTATCCTACAATGAATGCTAAAAAAAACAAGGATGATATCAAGTCTACAGTATCAAGAAGAAACGCAGAGTGATCAGCTTAGAAGATTAGAATGTTTTAACACATTTCTTTTTTACCTCATATATAAAATTTAATTAATAGATTTGAAAAAACTTGGCAGTGATCACCCATTATACATGCATTGTTTATCCTTATTATCACAGATTCGATTATTGTGGTATTTTTTGTGGCAACAATAACTGTGATAATCGAGGTATGCCAGTAAAACCAGAGGGCAAGCTACTTCTGCTTTTTTGGCCATCATTTTGTTTTTTCCAATTTTATAGCAATTGAAAAAGTTTTTGCTACAAACCCAGTCATACCATATTGTATAGTTTTATATGGATTAGCATACCTTTTTATGAATGTTTAGCATTTATTTATTGCAATTAAAGTTCATATTTAAAATTTTTTGATACTTCATATTTGAAAAAAAAATATGCAAACCTGGGAACTCATAAATCAAGAACTACTTGTATTGTTTATCAATAAAAATAAAAAATAAAAAATAAAAAATAAAAATACCTGTAGTTATTTTATTTAGTAATATTAATTTTACTTAAAATGATAATGGTTTAAAAATAAAGAAATATATCAAACATATATTTTGAAGTTAAAATAGTCAATTCATGTAAGAATAAATCATATTATACAGGTAGGCCTCGATTAGCGCGAATAATTGGTTCCACGAATTTTTCGCGCTAATCGAATTCGCGCTAATCGAAGTATTAACTCTATGGAAAATGCGCTAATCGAATTCGCGCTAATCGAAGTATTAACTCTATGGAAAATATGGTATTTTCTTGCTTTGTGAGATTCCGGCCATTAGCTAACCTAACGATGAATAACCAATCGTGCTTTGTGAGATTCCGGCCATTAGCTAAGTTTCACGATGAATAACCAAAAAACTTAACACTAACTGTTTAAGAAATATTTATTTTCATATTTACATCATGTGAGATTCCGGCCATTAGCTAACTTCACAATGAATAACTCTTAAATAGTTAGTGTTAAGTTTATTGTAAATATTTATTTGCATATTTTACATCATTGTTCATCTAAGTTTATTGTAAATATTTATTTTCATATTTTACATCATTGTAGTTTATTGTAAATATTTATTTTCATATTTTACATCATTGTTCATCAAGTTAGTGTTAAGTTTATTGTAAATATTTATATATTTTAAAAACTTAACACTAACTGTTTAAGAAATATTTATTTTCATATTTACATCATTGTTCATCATCTAAATTAATAACTCAGGAATTATGTCTCATAGCCATCAAAAAACCAACCACCAAATCAAAAGCAGAAGTTGAGCGCCGTTTTTATGTCGCTCAATCACAGATTGTGTCTCATATCATCATCAAACTAACCGCCAAATCAAAACCAAATTTGCATCTCATACCAACATCAATCCAACTTCCAAATTGAAGATATCTTAGAATTATTGTGACGTCTCCTCATACCATCATCAAAATCGAAACCAAAATAGCAAATCGAAAGCGGTTATCATCATCAAACTAACTGCCAAATCAAAACCAAAATAGCGAATCTGTTGTTCATCATCTAAATTAATAACTTACCAGGAATTGCGTCTCATACATCATTGTTCATCATCTAAATTAATAACCTACCAGGAATTGCATCTCATACCATCATCAAACCAACTGCCAAATCGTCACAGGAATTGCGTCTCATATCATCATCAAACCAACCGCCAAATCAAAAGGAATTATGTCTCATAGCCATCAAAAAACCAACCACCAAATCAAAAGCAGAAGTTGAGCGCCGTTTTTATGTCGCTCAATCACAGATTGTGTCTCATATCATCATCAAACTAACCGCCAAATCAAAACCAAATTTGCATCTCATACCAACATCAATCCAACTTCCAAATTGAAGATATCTTAGAATTATTGTGACCATCATCTGCGTCTCATATCATCATCAAACCAACCGCCAAATCAAAACTAAAATAGAGAATCGAAAGGCTAAATAAGAGTACAGTAATGTTAAACAGTTAACGGCAAAAAACCCATCTTTCTGATATTTCACCTCTTCAAAATTGTGTGACCATTCTTGGACTGCTCCTCGTACGGTTTTACTCCCCTTCAAAATCGTGTGACCGTTCTTGGACTGCTCCTCGTCCGGTTTTCGAAAATTAAGGGTAATTTGTTAATTGACATCATAAAAGGAGGCGGAGCCAAAATTAACATTAATTTGTTAATTGACATCTCTCCAGTTTTACTAAACAAAAATTAACAGTAACTTGTTAATTGACATCATAAATGTCCGGTTTTACAAACCGAAAATTAACGGTAATTTGTTAATTGACATCACCGGTTTTACTAACCGAATATTAACGGTAATTTGTTAATTGACATCATAATTTCAAAATCGTGTGACCGTTCTTGGACTGCTCCTCGTCCAGTTTTACTAATTAACATGGTTTTACTAACCGAAAATTAACGGTAGTTTGTTAATTGACATCATAAATCTTACTAACCGAAAATTAACGGTAATTTGTTAATTGACATCATAAAAGGAGTTTTGTTAGTAAGATTGGTCTATGCTTACAACTCACACTAATCGAATATTTGCTCGGGGGGCTTTGTTAGTAAGACTGGTCTATGCTTACAACTCGCATTAATCGAGTAAGAACTGATTCTTAAAACTCGCACTAATCGAATATTTTCTCGCACTAACCCAAAAACGTTAGAACTAATCGAATCTGTTCTCACGCTAACTGAATAACGGTATCAATTTTTAATAATCGAATCTTTTCTCGCACTAACCGAATAACGGTATCAATTTTTTAATTCGTGCTAATCGAATTCGCGCTATTCGAAGTCACGCTAATTGAGGCCTATGTGAATCTTTTCTCGCACTAACCGAATAACGGTATCAATTTTTTAAGTCCATTTCTTGCGCTAACCGAATAACGGTATCAATTTTTTAAGTCGCGCTAAAAATCCTATCTGTATACAGTACATTGAGATTTTATGTATATATCACAATGTATTAACATACATCACAATCGTCAGCCACAAACAAACTGATTAAATTTTTTGTTACCAGGATTTTGAAAAAAAAATCAATGAAATGGAATTATCATACAATGAAAAAATAAAAGAATTGAAAATTCAGCAAGAACAGAAAATCCTAGAAGCAAAGCAGAAACTTGAATTGCAGAAGAAAAAGGAAATTAAAGAATTAGAAATACAAAAAAATTCATTCATTAATAAGTTAATAGAAAGCCATGATAAAGAATTTACAGATTTAAAAAGATATTATAAAGATATAACAATAAATAATATTGCGCTTATAAATATGATAAAGGTGAGAATTTTAGATCTGTTTAGATGATTTTGAAGTTTAAAAATTACAATATTATAGATTTAGAAATATGATTTAAAAATTTCTGAAATTAAAAATAAATTAGTACTTAAGATTTTGAGTGAAACATAAGAAATATCATTTGTGGTTTTCAGTAGATCTAATATAATTATCAGATAGATAATATTAAATAAAAGTTTTTGATTATATAATATATTAATCCTAAGTTTGAGAATTAATACATATTAAATTAGAAAAATTTTAAATTATATAAATTATTATTATTATTGTTATAGTACATCAATGTGGGCACGGAGTATCTTGGGCAAAGTGCTATGTCGGACACAAGTCAAGACATAGCTATTTGTGATGTTTAAATGTGAGTTAACTAACTGTCTGTGTCAATGCTGAGAAATTTTTTTATTATGTTGCATGTATTGAGTAGTGATTCTTTTTGTAGAGTTACATATGTCTTGGAATGTAGATCTAGTGTTTTGAGGCTTTTGTGTAAGGTATGAGGCATTACTCCTGTTGAGGAAATAATGATGGGAACTGTGACTAATTTTTGCATTCACCAAAGATGCTTAATTTTTTATGAAAGTTCTGTGTATTTGCTAATTTTTTGGGTACATGCAACCTGGATGTTGTGTGTTGGGTATTGAGATGTCTATAATGTAGGTAACTTTGTTTTGTTTGTCTATGGAGAGTGCGCGTCTATTGCGATGTATGGTTTTGTCTGTTATGATTGTTCTGTCATAATTGGTTGTGGTATATGGTTTTGTCTGTTAGGTTTGTTCTGTCGTAATACAGTGTATGGTTTTGTCTCTATGATTGTTCTGTCATAATATATCTTGTGTGTCGAGTTTTCTAAGGTGTCGAGTTTTCTAGGATTGTGTCTGATATGTATTTGTAGTATAGTGTACACTAATAAAGTAAACTACTTGCTTAGATTCTTAAATAAGTAAAAAAAACAGCACTAAATAGCAAGAATAAGTTTCTTGCTATTTAGTGCTGTTTTATTTACTTGTCATAGTACATCTTGTGTGTTGAGTTTTCTAAGATTATGTCTGGTATGTATTTGTAATATGGTGCGAGTATGTTTATTAATTTGTGTTTGGTTGCAAGCTTTTGGTGTATTATGTTTGCTACTTGGTTGTGTCTGTGCAGGTAGTCTGTTTGTGCAAGCAGCTTGCAGCCCGACATAATGTGTTGAATTGTTTCGGGTGCTGTGTGGCATTTCCTACATGTGTCGTTTGTTAATATCATTATTATTATATGAAAACGTTATTGACAAATTCAGAAACAAAAAAAAAAATTAGATTTTGAGTTACACAATTTCAAATTAAAGTAAATGATTTTTTTCAAAGTTGGCATTCATTAATTCCAATCCATATGAAAATTAAGCTTAGCTACATATCATAAACAAATAAATATTAATTAAAATTATAAATTAAAAAAATTGGAAAAAAATGTAAAAATATTTCATTCAAGAAAAGCTATCATTTGGTATAAACTAATTTTCTTTTAAGTTAGATTTTAATTAAAAATTCTTATATTTTTTAATATTTGTGATAATATACTTTACTTTTGACATCTTATGTGCAAATTAATAATTATTGTATAACTTAAAAAGTTTTTCTGAAATTTTTTAATATCTGTATATTAACATTATAAAACTGCCACAATAAGATCAGATTCTAAAAATATTTCTAAAAAGATCACATTATTTTATCTATATACAATTAAATATCACTTTCAGATATTTTACCAAATGAAAAGTGCAATAAGAACAGAATTACATTTTAGGCTTCTTTTTGACCAGCCTTTTTTGTACATTTTAACATCACAACGATTTAACAATTAAACATTAAATTTTAAAAAATTAAAACCCCATTAGTACAATCAATAACTTTAAAATAAAAGTAAATGAAGCAGTTAGCTATGGTTCATAATATGCATTTCGGCGCAACGCCCTCTTCAGTTACAACCGATTATAGTTTAAATTCAACATTGAATTTAAACTATATTTTTTTTAAAAAATTTATGTAAATTATTTTGCAGTTACCATCGGTTGTAACTGAAGAGGGCGTTGCGCCGAAATGCATATTATGAACCATTATAGTTTAAATTCAATGTTGAATTTAAACTATATTTTATGTTGAATTTAAACTATATTTTTTTAAAAAAATTTATGTAAATTATTTTGCAGTTACCATCGGTTGTAACTGAAAGGGCGTTGCGCCGAAATGCATATTATGAACCATAGCTAACTGCTTCATTTACTTTTATTTTAAAGTTATTGATTGTACTAGTGGGGTTTTAATTTTTTAAAATTTAATTTTTAATTGTTAAATCGTTGTGATGTTAAGATGTACAAAAAAAGCTGGTCAAAAAGAGGCCTAAAATGTAATTCTGTTCTTAAACATATACATCTCCTTATTTTTATGTATATTACGAAAAGTGCAATATTTGAATGTTCTGATAATTTTCTACATTCACTTTTACAAACTTTACAAGTTAACACAAAATTAAATATTAAATTTTTAAACTATTAGTAAGTTTTTGAATTATTTACAATAATACCTCTCTACCATTTTCAAGATATTTTAACGGTATTTCATAAACTCATGTTCTCTCCTCTCGCTCGTACATATCCTTAATGTTCCAGAGTGCACTGAATACAGTCTTTGCTCTTTGGAATGCCAATCTCTTTCCTCCTTCTTTTATTACTCTATTTACTGCCCTGAATTGTTTTAGCACATCTGGCATTATTGTAAAATCTTCTCTATGCCGATATATCATTATGTCCACCTCTTTTGATTTCCCATCTGTATTATCATTCTGCATACTTAACCGTTTCTTAAGCAACTCTTTAAATAACTTATCCATCACACTCCTGTTATATCCATGCTTTTGCACTATAATTTTAATCTGGTTCAATTCATTTTCCCTCTGCCTCTCATCAGAACAATGGTAAGTGCTCTACTGACATACACTCTCAAAGCTGCTTTTTTATTATGCCACTTGTCGTTTGATCATTCTGGTATAATAACAGGGCAGTTCATTGGCTTCCTATATACTGATATCGTAAATGAGAGGTCATTTATTTCTAAGCAAATATCTAAGAAATGTATTACCTTCCTCTCTTTCTGCTCAAGCTTTAATTTTAAGCTGTAGCTTTTTAGTGTGAAGAGCTCTTGAAGCATTTCTGTTTTATCTGTTTCCTTCCATATTATGAAAACGTCATCAATATACCTCAGAAATATGCATGCTTCCCTTAATATATCATGCAGGCAGGTTTCCTCTACAGATCTTAGCAATAATTCAGCCAAAACTCCTGCCAGCGGGCTTCCTATTGGTACACCTAAGGTCTGCCTATAAAATCTATCTTTAAATCTGTAAAAAGAGTTGTTGCATATAAATCTCCTAGCTCTTTAAGTATCTCACAACTGTTTGCATCCCCTGAAGTATTCTCCAAAAAGAACCGGTATAAGCATTAGCAGACGGGGCGATACTGAGTGAAAGGTACAACATTTCGAAGTCATAGGTTGCCAAAATCTCCTTCCCTTCTAGCCTTACCCCTTTAAGTTTCTCAAGGAATTCAACTGGTGATTTTACTGTGTAAGCATAATTATCAATTCTTGAATTAATCCCTTTGGCAACCATTTTTTGAAGATTATATAGCAGCAACCTGCACTTGTAATTATCAGTTCTTGAATTAATCCCTTTGGCAACCATTTTTTGAAGATTATATAGCAGCGACCTGCACTTTTCTACTATCGGTCTAAAAGATAGCGGCTCCTTGTGCGTTTTCACATAGATGAATAACCTCGGGCACGTCGAGTTCTGTATTCTCCTCACTTAAAAATTCTGGTAAACAATCACTCTAATAGTTTAAGCAGTTTCCTCTCCAAAGCTTCTGTCAGGTCTCTGTCTAATGGCTCCACTTCAAATTTCCTTATATACTCTTGCAGAAAGTTATCATATACCTCTCTTTTAATTATTGCAAGTTTTTTGCACTTATCCTCTTGAGTGAGGGCTAAATCATTATCTCTCATCCAATTTTGTGCTTTCTTTACTAGGGTTCTCTCTTTATTAGCTTGCATTAGTTTGTGCTTATTTCTTTTATTATATTCTCTCAATTCTTCCACAAACCTCCACCTGCTTCTTTCTTTATCTACATATGCCATATCTTTTATTATCTTCTCGAAAGGTAGAATTAAGTCTTGCACAGCTCCTACCATCTTTAACGCATACGAGGGACCTTTCTTTACAATTTCTTGAACAAAAGGCGGTAAAGTTATTTCTCCTATTACAATTACCACCTCTTCTAGTGGGAGATCTTTCCTTTTGTTCTTATTTATCTGCTGTTTAATTAACCATTTCAATTTATTAATATATTTCTTCCTTAATCATTTCCTCCACTCTACCATCCCCCATCCTAATACTTTCAATACAAGATGTTTTATTCACAAAAACCAGATTTTTTAACGTATCCATCAGTTGCAATTTATGCTTAACTAAGCTGTATACTCTTCTTCTAGCATTGGACACTGCCACCTTGAGACAGATTCTCTTAGTGTTTTCCAATATTCTTCTCGACTTAACAGGGAGTTTAATATCAAAGATCGTTTTCGGCAATACTCCATTCAGTCTACACTGCTCCAGAAATTGCAAGTTTCTTCTGCCCTAACCAATTTACTGCAGCATTTCTTTAGTTCTTTAATATATTCCATTTTCTAATATAGCTGGCTCAGCTATTTAATACAAAATAAACTTAAACTTAAAAATCCTAAAAGCCTAACTGCTCTTGTCGGTGTTCAAATAACTATTAAAAAAATACTAAGCACACACAAGCAGACCAATACTTTTAAACATAATCATTTAATCAGAGTAACGTTTTCGGCTTCAATGCCATCATCAGCTCTTACAAACACATAATGGAACATAATAAAAATGCCACAGTTCTATAACCACAAATGTAACATTAAGAACTAAAATACAAAAATTTTAAAAACATTTCAAAGAATTCTACATTAATTTCAAATATCCAACCACATAAAGCTAAAGTCTAACCAAAAATTATTCAATTTATTAATATAAAATAATTTAATAATTTAATAATCCACATAAAGCTAAAGTCTAACCAAAAATTATTCAATTTATTAATATAAAATAATTTAATAATTTAATAAAATAAATAATTTAATTAAAATTACATTTACGTGTAGAAAAATATAAATCAAACCAAGTAACAATTTCCAGAAATACAAAATTATATTTTCCACAAAACCCTCCTCAGTCGATATTATATTGGGAACACTGACAAGAGCAGTTAGGCTTTTAGGTTTTTTTAAGTTTTTAGGTTTATTTTGTGTTTATATATTATTAAAGATTTTTAAAATGTCTGATAATGATAAATCTATGGATAATAATGATATGATTATTTTGAAAATGAATAAATAAATACATTTACATTATTTGTTATGTTTATTTTCTTATCTTTTGTGCGAAATAAAATGGAATTTTTCTAAAAATATGAATTTTTTCTCATTTCTTTTCAACTCCACCATATTATGTATTTCAAAATCTGGAATAATCCAAATTCTGAAACACTTTTTGATCCCAAACATTTCAGATTGGGAATACTTAACCTTTATTATATTATTACAGTACATTCACTATTGTATAAGCATAATTTTCGTAATTTTAGACCTCCCTTTCCCCCTTATAAACTATCATAAGCAATTTATTGACTTCCTTCCTTAAATTACTGTATATACTCGTGTATAAGCCGAGGTTTTTTACCAAAAAAAAATTTCTGAAGTGGGGGTGTCGGCTTATATACGGATAAAAAAAATCAACCTTTTTTTGGCTGGAGAAATTGAAGTAATAAGCAAAACCATTGAAGTATATATAGGGGTTATTGAATGTCTCCTGAAGATCAGGAAGGAAATTTTGCAATAATCGTATCTCCCAAAGACCAGGAAGGAAATTTTGCAATAATTCATTTAATACAATACCAGGTAAAATTTTATCTTATCCCGAAGCAACTGAGCGCATTGCACTGCCAACTCCAACCTGCGTCTATATACTGTAATCAAATAGGCGACGCCGCGCTGCCTGATATGACGCGACGCTAAAATTCGATAATTGATCGAGAATCTTATTTAGGATTCATTTTTGAATGAAAAAATATATTTATTTTTCATTATTATAAATTAAGAATGTTTAAT
>AYEL01037414.1:0-11149 GCA_000484575.1 Olivierus martensii
GAGACTATTTTGAATAAAAAATTTGTTGAAAAAATTTTTGTAATTTTTCTGTGTCTTTTACAGCCACAGTCTTAAAACTTATGGGACGCACTATGTATATTGTTCCAAATCCTGGAAAATGTAACTATCATCAAAATTTGGCAATGTAATCAAAAGGTAGATTCACAATAATTCTTGGGAACTGTTGGGGTTACCTCTGATAATATAGTGGTGGCTA
Source organism: Olivierus martensii (assembly GCA_000484575.1). Classification (NCBI taxonomy): domain Eukaryota; kingdom Metazoa; phylum Arthropoda; class Arachnida; order Scorpiones; family Buthidae; genus Olivierus; species Olivierus martensii. Next base: position 218 of record AYEL01037414.1, read on the forward strand.
CAATAGCAACATTGATTGGTGCTTGGATATTATTAGTATCATTGAAGCTAGTGATTTTTGTTTCAACAGTTGCAAGTTATTCTTTGATACTGTTGTATTTCTACTGCCATAGTAGTAACTATTTCTTCAGTCATTGTGCAAAAAAATAGTACAATACTGGATACTTAAAGAGTTGTTGTTACAAATAGGATAGTAATAAAGATGAAAAAGTAACACACTACTATTGAACTGGCAACAGTCTCTCTCTTTAGATGTAACTTGCTATGTTCCAATTCTTAACAGTTTCTATAATAGTTATATTCTTAATCTGTTAAAATCTTTCTTTGCACTTCAATTCTCATTACATATAATCATCTTGTTTTATTAAACAACTTGTATTGTCCCTTTCATTCAACACATTTTGTTCATACATTTCAAGTAATTTTCCAATTGATTTTAATCAAATTTTTTCTGTACAAAAATCATATCATATACATGCATCACAACTGGGAAAGTTTTGATTTTTGAATTCATTGTAAACATGAAGAACAGATAATCTAAAACAAAATTGCAAGTCATATATAAACTAGGTATACTGAAAGAGAGATTGATTTTACTTAACAATATCATGTTTTATTCTGCAGTTGTCATGCATATTCACTTCTTACTTTCTGATACATCATATCTCAATTTTGCCAAATTCAATTATTTACGAGTTTATTGATCTTTCACTTTTGGAAATTTTTAATAAAAATTTAAGTAATGAGATTATATATATATATTACCATGTAGATTTAATCTTATATTGGTGAGATATATCTGATGTGGGCATCTCTGTTTTCTTATTTGTCTTTTGATTTAATTGGGCTGAATCTTTCAGTACTTTCCTAAAAAGTAATCACACATCAATGCATCATATGATAAATATATATAAACATCTTACTTTTGTATAATAAAAACTTCGTATCCAGTCTGATGCATGTTGCTAGGTATATAATTATATGTTTTTATGCAATATGTTATGAAAAATAGTCTATGCAGCTAATTCATGATAGTAGGTGTGTAGCTTTTGAATGACATCATATATGAGTACTGATTTTATACTATTCATAATAAATGTAGAATTTTAAACTTAGTAATTAATTCATAATAAATTAGATGCTAATAAATATTTCATAAGTGTATGTATAATTAATTTTTATAAATAATCTATATTTTTATTTACATAAATAAAGATACCACATATTATTTTTTTTTCAATATACAGTGAAACCCCGATTTTGAAACTTTTCAGGGACCGGCCCGAAAATTACAGTGAAACCCCGATTTTGAAACTTTTCGGGGACCGGCCTGAAAAGTCGGAACTCGGGAAAACGCACGAAACGGGAACTCTGATGACGTCATAATAAAAAAGTCACACGAAGCCGGAAACTCTGATGACGTCATAATAAAAAAGTTATATAATTAAAACGTAGGAAGAGGGAAAGTTTTATATTGCATGTATAGGAAAATGCTCGGACTTCCGAAAATAGATGTTTAAAGCGGGAAAGTCAAGGGAAAGTTTTACATTGCATGTATAAGAAAATGCTCGGACTTCCGAAAATAGACGTTTAAAGCGGGAAAGTCGTACGATACGGGAACGCACGCGAGGGTTTCACTGTATTTTATAATTTTTTGTATCTGCGTGGTAGTTCCCAATAGAAAATCTGATTTCACATCTTAGATATTTGTTGTCTGACTTTTCTTTAGATATTATTTATAAAGAAATATCAAGCTAAGTATTTTTATAAAATTTTTTCAGAAACAAATATATTAGACAAAAATCATGAATATGAATATATTTAGAAAATATTTGCACAAATGCATTTTGGCATTAAGACAGTGGAAAAAACAACAAATTATATTGGAAGCATTTCCAATATAATTTGTGCATTTCCAATATACACAACTATTTGAATTTTTATTTGATAATAGTTTAGTTTTAATTATATTTCTGAATAAAGTTTTATTTTATTTAATATTGATTCAATTTTTTTAAATAGTTATCATATTAAATGAATAATCACCATTTAAAATTGATATTTTGAAAAAAAAATTTTTTAAATAGTTAAAGAGTGTGTGTGCTTTCATTTCTCTATAAACAGATGTCAATTCCCCTATTTCAGGGGTGGCCAACAGGTCGATCACAAGACAATTTGTAGTTGATCTTCGTAAGTTATCGGACGACTCTTACTGCATAGTGCCTTCTCTAGACAACTAAAGCAAAATTTCACTTTATTGCTGAGTATGGCCCAAAGCAGAATAGCCAGTAGCAGCAGAGCATTTGGACAAAATTCTAAAGTCGCTGACGATGCCAACATGGCACCTATGAATTGACAGTTGTGAGTTGAAGTGAATTATTGTGTTTTGAGATTTATGAGTAAAGTAAAAGAAAAAAATCATCGCCGCTGCAGGATATCTCGTTTTGGACTAATGTTGTTTTGGCTCCTATCTCTACTCTCACCATCAAATGAAGAATTTTGAAGGTAGATCGCAAACACATTGTTAACATATAAAGTTGATCTAAATCACAAACAAGTTGGCCACCCCTGCACTTTTATACCATAAGGGGATTCCCTCTAGTTTATAGTATAGAATAAAATATAAAACTGTATATATAGAATCTCTAGTTGAAGGCTTTCTCAAAGTATTATTCACTTTTATTGTTAAGATGGTTAATTTTATTAATAGCTGTTTTAAAAATGAATTGTTCTTTGTGTTAAATTTTGAAATTCCTTTTACTGCAACTATTCTAACATTACAACTAGCATGAAACATTGGATTATTTCAATGCTTCTATTTCAGGCTGAAATGATAAAAATATAATTGATTGGATAGATGATGATACAAATGAATGGAGTGATGATGATAAATCTTTGGCTGAAGATGTAGTTATTAATAGTCAGCATAGTTCAGATAGCAAATGCAAAGATTTGATCTATGCAGAATATCAATAATTAGCTAGAAAGTCAGAGTGATTGCAAAGATCTAAGACCAAGTTCATGTGACAAATATCATGGGAAGAAGAATTCTGGATGATTGGCAAAAGAACTATTAAGAAATGCACATAACATTATCTGCATACCTATCAGTAAAGAAAGCCATTGAAGTCAAATTGAACCTGTTGAAATCTGGAAATTCAGTATTTTCTGAAGAAATGGTGAAGCATATATTAAGATGGACAAATCAAAAACTTATAAGCATTAAAAATAAATATGGCTGACAAAACAGATCAGAGTTTGCTGATTTAGATGAGAGTTTCAAACATTTCTAGGAATTCTATCATCTTAATCTTCAATTCTAATCATGAAGACCTAGCTTCTTTATTTTCAACCAATAGAACAGATAGGAAAACTTTCCATAGTACGAGTATAATATTTAAAGAGATTTTTGATAATATTGGCAGTGCTACTCTTTTTAATTCTAGGCTTCAGCAAAACTACTGATTCAATAACTGCATTTTCTAAAATATTCAATATGTTCTTAAATAATTCTCATGTAACCTATTCCTTGAGAATCAATTTGTGTAATTGAAATGCTAGTGGCATTCAGAGGCAGATGCCAATTTAAAATGTATATGCCAAAAATATCTGCTAAACATGAGATAAAAGTAATGTATTTGATTAATGCCAGAAAAAATTTATTTATATGATGCATATATTTATGCAGGAAAAAACACTAATGATATAGGATTGGCTAATGATGAAAAAAATTAAATAAACTAACCCAAATTGTTTTATGTCTCATGAGATCAATACATAATTCTAATAGAAATGTAGCAGCAGATAATTAGTTCTCCTCAATAGAACTAATTATGAAGTTGAAAGAATGTGATCTTACTTATACAATTACAAAAATAAAAGAATGATTCAGAGAATGTTTCTCTTACTAAAATACCGTTTGTTTGTTTAGTAGGGATTACTGGCGCAAGGGCCACCTAGACCATGCTGCACCAAATACTGAAATATCATCCAGTTGGGAAGACCAAATATGCATTTACTAAAAATATAACATTATTGTCCTTTGTACCAAAAATAATAGATCAGTTATAATTATATCATCCATGCATCATTCAAATACTTTAGATTCGATAATAAGCTAGAAATAATTTCATTTTATAATGCTACTAAAAATGGGGTTGATGGCCTAAATAAAACATGTGGTATATTTTTTTCTTATGGTCAGTATTCTCAGACATCCTTTGTTTTTGTTCTATAGACTTTGTTTTTGTTCTAACCTTAGCAGATTTTTATTTGTTCAAAACTTGCTCAAAATCTCAAATTCTGATTTCAACAGACGAATGTTCAATGACAGGATACCTATAAAGTCATCAATAGCACAAATTTTAAATCTGCTTGAAACTACAGAAAAAGTCACTGATAAACTGGAAAGAGTATGCAATATTTTTCCATCTTGAAAAAAACAACAAATGTTTCCATATCATATAAGAAACCTCCCACAAACCCATGATAAAGTAATATAACGCAAATCTCAAGCATTCCCGAAAAAGAGGTCTAAAGTTTTCTATGTTATTTATATATTGGTTAATATTAACATTTGATCAAGTACTGTGACAGTGCAATGAATTAAGCTTCCAATTACCGATTGGAAGAATGCGGATTCGAGTCTCATCTATTTAATTTTTTTTTTTTAAATCAAAACTGAAATGGATTACTGCACAATGCATTTTTATTAATGAGAAATTACTATTTTGTAATTATTTAATTTTTTTGTTATACCCTTTAAATATTTCTATCACAAATATTAAATACACACATAAAATAATATAATTAGTAATAAACTTTTTTTTTTTACACAAAATATTTATCTTAATAAATAAGCAGATTTGTCATTGGGATCCTTCCTTGATATCTATTGCCAATGTGCATCTGTTTGGGTGATACTCATCACAAAAGCATCCAAACAGAATATTGTTTTACAATGTGCATATTTTACGAACCCTACATTTCTACAGGCATATGGTGTCTTCATTATTGAGGTAGGGAAATATATTTCATTAACATTTAAAAATAAAGGTCTTTCTTCAATCAATTTTGAGGTGCAAACCATTCATATAGAATCATAAAAATATAGGGACATTTTAAATACTGGGACATATAATTGATGTAACAACAACAAATGTTTATTAATAAATGTGCACATTGTAAACCAATATTTTATTTTGAATGCTTTCATGATTATCATCACCCGAATAAATGTACATCCGCCATAGAGATAGGAGGATCCCAAAGATGAATAAAATAATCTGTATTTGTTTATTAAAATAAATAGTTTGTGTAAAAGAAGTTTATTTGTTAATTACAATCCTTTTATACATGTATTTAATATTTGTGATAGAAATGTTCAAAGGGAATAGCAAAAAAATTAAATAATTACAAAATAATAATTTCTCATTAATAAAAATACATTGTACAATAATCCATTTCAGTTTTGATGAAAAAAAATTAAAAAAAAAAAAAAAAAAAAAAAAAAAAAAAAAAAAAAAAAAAAAAAAAAAAAAAAAAAAAAAAAAAAAAAAAAAAAAAAAAAAAGACAAGACTTGAATCTACATACTTCCAATCAGTAATTGGAAGCAGAACACTTTGAACTGTCACAGCAATTGATCAAATATTAATATTAATCAGTATATAACACAGAAAACTTTAGACCCCTTTTTAGAGAAATGCTTGAGAGTTCCATCGTATTACTTTATCATGGGTTTGTGGGAGGGTAGTATTTCATACATACATAAAAATCGGCAAAATTGGAGGGGGCCATGGTTGGCACTCCCTGGTAAGTTAGTATTTCTATACACTGGAAAATGACTTAACTCGCCCAAAATTTAAGTTATATTGAACAAAATCATAGTGCTTTATATGTAACCAATCTTTTTCTAAGCATCTTAAACGGAAGCAGATTGATGATATTCAGAAATTTATATGAAATTTTTGAATTTCGTATAGAAATGAAGCCTAATTTATATATCAAACTATCCATTCTTAACATAAAATGTCATGTATTCTATATAAAAACAATGTATATGAATAATTAAAAAGAGCTATTAGAAATAACAATTTAGCAGATATAGTTCATAACTTTAGCATTTAGTTGGTGAGCGTTTTTGTTGATATTTGGCATGACATCAGTAACAAAGACGCATCTGACCTGTCTCCTCTTTTCAGCCATAATACTGAGATTTTTATTGCAGCAGGAGTGTTGTTAACTAAATAATCTGGTCAGTACATGTCTTCTTTATGATATATTGTTTGAATGATAGTTTATAAAAGGAGTTGCTTAAATTTGTATATATATAATATCAAATTACATAATTAAAAACAAAAAATTAAGGAATAAAAATAGTAGATCAGTTTCCACAAGTATCTCTGTGGATGTCATGTGTGAAATCATTTGTCTCCTATTTGAGAGAGGAAACTTGTCAGAATTAAAAGAATTTTGTTGGAAATGGATAGAACACACCAAAATTGATTTGCTACTTCTAAAATGCAGGTCCACATCAATTACATATCACGAAATCCTGTTACCAGGTCAAGATTAAATATTATGAAACTATAAAACTTAAATTTGCTAATGATATAAAACAATTATAATAAGTGAGAATGTTATAAACAATATAATAATAATGTCATTAGTAATTAATGACAATTAGGATAAAATAACTGAAATATTTAATTCACAGCATTTCTTTTGGATTAAAAGATAGAATACGCTTCTGGAGAAATAAATCTTCAATATATACATTCTTAAATAGATCAAGCTAATTACAAAGTGCAAAAGTAATTTAAATTCTTCTATTCATAATTTTTGTGATGATAGTCATTGTGTCAGAATCATTGTGGTTTATGAGATTTCTAAATTTGATTAGTAACAATTTTACTTACTTTATACATATATTAAATAAAAAAAAATGATTACATAAAATTAAAATCAAGTTTTGTCATCTTACTTTATTTGTTGAATAAGAATCCCATACTATGAGTTTACCATCTTGAGAAGCAGATACAAGATGTCTGGAAAATAATAAAAAGATATATTTAATTTTTTGAATAAAATAAACATTTATATTTTAAATATATATACATATCTAATGATGTTGAAGAATATATCAGGTCTAGTAAAAAGAAACCATTATTTTTTCCAATAGATGGCTTTAATAAATTGTATCTCGCGCTCTAAAGTCAGATTGGTTTACTCTAGCTGGCATTAGAAAGCTGACATTTCGTACTAAAAATTTTATTTGACAGTTTTGTGAATGGTTGACTCAGTTTTATTGGAGCTCACTTCAAAGATGGACACCAGCAAAGAGAAAATATGCTATATTTTACAGTTTTTCTTCGATACCAGCAAAGAGAAAATACGCTATATTTTACAGTTTTTCTTCGATAAAGGTGAAAACGCAAGCCAGGTGGCTGAAAATGTGAATAGTGTTTATGGTTCTGATACTGTAACAGCCAATCAAGTGCAGTTTTAGTTTCGTTGATTCCGTTCCGGTAATTTTGATGTCAAAGATGCACCACGCTCTGGAAGGCCAATTGTCGAAAATGTGGATAAAATCATCGAAATGGCCGAGTCCGACCGTCATATAAGCACCATTTCTATTTCCCAGGAGCTAAATATTGCACAAAAAACCATTTTGAATCATTTGGAAAAGGCTGGATACAAAAAGAAGCTGGATGTATGGGTGCCACACGAGTTAATGCAAAAAACCTCATGGACCAAATTTCCATCTGTGAATCGCTGCTGAATCGCAACAAAGTTGACTCATTTCTGAAGCGGATGGTGACTGGCGATGAAAAGTGGATCACTTACCACAACGTCAAGCGAAAACAGTCATGGTCGAAGCACGGTGAGCCGGCGCAAATGGTGGCCAAGCCGGGATTGACGGCCAGGAAGGTTTTGCTGTGTGTTTGGTGGGATTGGCAAGGAATCATATACTATGAGCTGCTCCCCTACGATTAACTCTTAATTCGAACCTGTACTGTGAACAATTGGACTGTTTGAAGGAAGCAATCGCCCAGAAGCGGCCAACTTTGGGCCACTAGGAAAGGAATTGTGTTTTCATCAAGACACGCCAGGCCACACACATCGATAGTGACTCGCCAGAAACTCTGGGAGCTTGGTTGGGAGGTTCTTATGCATCCACCTTATAGTCCGGACCTGGCACCGTGATTACCGCTGTTCCTGTCCATGGCGAACTATTTTGCTGGTGAAAAATTCGCCTTAAGAGAGGCTTGTGAAAATCGACTGTCCCAGTTTTTTGCCAATAGGGACGAGGGCTTCTATGAGAGAGGCATAATGGAATTACCTTCAAAATGGCAACAAGTCATCGAACAAAACGGCACATATTTGACCTAAATCAGATCATTCTATGTATGTTAAATAAAACCTTCAATTTCATGCAAAAATAATGGATTACTTTTTACTACACCTCATATTTTAAACATGTTGTATGATATTGAAAAGACATCAAAATAAAGACAGAACAGATTCAATAATAATAAATAATTTTAACAAACTTTAACATACTCATTTTCCATTAAACCTTTAAAAAGTACAGTAAACAACAAATACACATGTACAGTCAACTCTGGATATAGTGAACATATTTCATTTTCCCCAATCCACATGTATTTTGATATTAATAATTTCAGTTATAACCTGTCACTTTGGTTTTAATGAACACAAAAATGGAAATTCCAAAAAATAATGTCATTCTAACATCATAATTCTTTGAAAAACTTTCTTGTTTAATTCAGTGATAGCCAAACAGCATATTCTTTATACATTACACATCTCTGCTACACTGACAAATTGATATTACATAAGAAAAAAAAGATTTTAAATTTTAATGACCACGTCACAATATGGCAGCAGCAGCAGAATGCTAAAATTATTTAAAATTGCAATGAAATAAATGATTTTGTACAATTTACTAATGTAAGTATTAAAATAAGCACACAAAATTTTAAGTACAGTGAAACCCCGATTTTGAAACTTTTCAGGGACCGGCCCGAAAAGTCGGAACTCGGGAAAACGCACGAAACGGGAACTCTGATGACGTCATAATAAAAAAGTCACACGAAGCCGGAAACTCTGATGACGTCATAATAAAAAAGTTATATAATTAAAACGTAGGAAGAGGGAAAGTTTTACATTGCATGTATAGGAAACTGCTCGGAAACTCCTGAAACAAAATTTTACATTGCAAGTATAGGAAAATGCTCAGACTTCCGAAAATAGACATTAAAGCGGGAAAGTCAAGGGAAAGTTTTACATTGCATGTATAAGAAAATGCTCGGACTTCCGAAAATAGACGTTTAAAGCGGGAAAGTCGTACGATACGGGAACGCACGCGAGGGTTTCACTGTATTTTATAATTTTTTGTATCTGCGTGGTAGTTCCCATTATCAACATAATCAACGAAGTTCACATAATCAGGAGTCATTAACCAAAGCGTGCGTCGTTAACCAAGACAGGTTTTTTTTCATTAGTTACAGATAACTTTCACTCAAAATCTAATACCATTACAATGACAAAGTTAAGTATGTGACTTACTGTTGAAATTTAGTCAAAAGCTACCACTGTGATTATAAAATTAAGAAACTAGGTTAATATAACATAATTTTGGTATAAAAGATCTTTTTATGATGGAAAATTGTTTATAGTTTTTTATTAACTTATAATTATTAAAATATTGATAAATTTGATTAAAACTGATATCTAATGAACAATTTTATTTCATTTTTGAAAAGATTTTTCCATGAAAAATGCACAGAGTTAATTGGTAATTGAATATAAATGCCATACTGGGGTTGACTGCATCAGTTATAGTGAACTTTGGATATAGTGAATCAAAACCTAGAAGTTAAATATAATTGATTCTGGTTATAATAATCATTACCAGAGAATTATGGTGGCCAGATGACCGAGTGATAATGCATTGGCGTGCTATGCACGACGACTCAGGTTTGCACCCAGGTCCAGCATCTCCTGAAAAGTTTTTTTTGCAGTTCCAAGCCTGGCCCAGCAATCCCTGTCCTCCTCCATGATGGGTGGGGTGCAGCCCATATACAGTCAGACCTTGTTATATGGTCACCCTCTTATAAGGTCACCCCGCTTATATGGTCACTTTTGGAAAGTCCCTGCCAACTTAATAGGAATTCTGTGTATTTTGTTATCGCTTATATAAGCAGGCATTAAACGTACGATCGCTTATATAGTCACTTTGACTTCACCCGAAGTGATCAAGCCGTTGTGTCCAACGCGCTTGATCATCTGCCTGATCCGAATATATAAATGCGCATCAGGCAGATGACACCGCGCTACCTGATGCGACGTGACAACTCTTGACAGTCAATTTAAGGTCGGTTCCCACTAGAGTCCGTCTCCGTCCAGAGTCTGCGCAAAAAAGGCCTTATTGAACTGTGCAAACTCAGTGCCGATGGACGGAGATACCGCATTTGCGCAGTTCCGTAAGGATTTTATTGCACAGACTCTCGAATGGAGACAGATTCTAGTGGGAACCGACCTTAAGAATTTTAGGGGCAACACTCTCGATCGCTTTGAGGCAATTAACATAGCAGTATCAAGTGTCTGACAAAGTGTGTTCATTTCACTCTTAATTTATTTTACAATATAAATGATAAATATGAAAATAGAAATAAAAAATTTGGTTGTTCAATAGCATACTTATTTTAATAAAATTTTTTGTTGTTTTCTCAAATATTTTATCTGGAAAACATTATTTTTTTTATAATATTATACCAGAATATTGTCAGGATGCTAAGACATTATTTACCGAAAGAGGGTGGTAAAAATTGTACGATTTTACTAACTACAATATAATTCTTTCTTCGTTTTTCAAAACATGCAATCGCTAAAATATTTTAGTAAATA
>AYEL01037427.1:0-39057 GCA_000484575.1 Olivierus martensii
ATAAAGAATTTTGACTTCATACTGAACTGTCAACCACATCAATAGCAAATTCGTTAACGACTTTAATGGAAATCGGCCGTCGATCCTTTCCTAGTGCCATACCCAAATCTCCAGTCTTCAAACTTTATAATTATGTTCTTTTATTTATTTTTAGACATGGACCCTTTTCATATTCTTTTCAAATGACAATATTCTCTCAATGAAAATATGTTAGTTATTTTACCAGAATATTGCTGCTATTCTGGTAAAATAACTAATAATGTACGGTCTTCCTTTCCAAAAGCATGATGATAATCGCAGAATGGTTTGCTTGCAATGATCTACTGACAATTTATATCTAATGCGTAGTTTCGTAATTTGTATACTTTTATTTGGATAAATTTCACCTTGATGTGAAAATTTGAACAATTTTATTTTTCATCGAAAATAGCAACTCTGTGGCCTAATTAGCATATATTAGGTTTCAATATAATATATTGATTAGAATCCGCTCCAGAGAGATGTAATTAGGATAAATTAATTTATAACTACCCTGTACAAACCTGTATCCAAATTGTTGTGATAGGGCTCAATATAAAAAAGTAATTGAATGTGTGGACGTTTTTGATAATTGTAATCTTCTGTAACTTTCTTTATTATATCGTACCATTTATACGTTCCGCGAATATTGAAAAACGACACATATTTTAAAATATTTTTTCTTAATACAATATTTAATTACATAAACTTTGACAAACACGGGGCTCCCTCAAGCGCGGGGCCCGATTGGATGCAATCGGTGCAATCGGCTTAAATCCGGCACTGCTCTGCACATATGCAGAGCGTTTTCCTAATCCTGCCAGCAGGGCAGTAAAAAAATAAACTGCTCTTACTGTTGGCAATAAATTTGTTATGGAAATTTTTGTCATGCTTATTAAAGGTAAAATTGTTATATTGGTTATTAATTTTCATGTTATTGATAGAAGCATGATAGTTGATGATAGTTTCTAGGGCATTTTTATCTATTAAAAAAGAAAATTATTTTTCTGAATTTTAATAGTTCCTAATTTGGAATGATTAAATACAATTTTTGGGTCCTTTTCCATTAATATAATGTACTCATGGGGAAGGCCCCAGAACTTCCCCATGAAATAATAAAAGTAAATGTTTGAACTTCCCCATGAGTACAATGTACTCATGGGGAAGTTCAAACATTTACTTTTTACTACAGTCGATTCTCGTTATTCGCGGTAGTTACGTTCTGAAAATTTTTCGCGAATACTGAACTATTGTGCCTATGAGAAATATAGAGTTAGCTAATTAGTTTATCAGTATTTTCGCCGCTCAGCGATAATCCGCGAATAAACGCGAAAGTGCAGCGAAAATCGAATTTGTGGTTACAAATAAATTTTCGAGAATAGTCGAAAACGTGAATAAGGACTCCGCGAATACTGAGAATCGACTTTTATTTAATCGGTATTAAATCGGTATTTTAATAATTAAAATAAATTTAGTTTTTCCTCTAATGAAAAAATGAGTGTAATTGAAAACACATTCAGTCCTTGGACTTAGCAAGTTTCCATTAACACCATTATATTTAGTCATTGTGTATTTCAAAAACTAATGATGACTGATTTCAAGATTCTACTGAGAAGTGCATATATATGAATTAGAAACAGATATCTGGTAGTAGATAATCATTCATATATGAAATATTTTCTCAATAGATATTTTGCTTCTCCTGAAAATTAACAAAAATGGACTGAACGTGTTTTGTAATCACACTCTGCAATTGTTTTTCTTTTTTTGTTTGTTTTTGAAAAAATGTTAAAAATAACTATCCGAAACTATGTATTCTGTATTTTTAATAAATAAAACACATAACTTTTAGTTTGCATAAATCGTTATTTTATTTATTGTAGTAAATGCTATATGCAATTTCTTTTAGTTATTTTTAAGGGGCGGCCGATAAAAATTTGCACCCGAGCGACAAAATGAATACTCTTGGAGCGCTCTTGATTATCTCGATACTATTATTTTTAATTCGCGTGTATTATCTGTTTGTTTGTCTACGTGTCTGTCTTAATAATTTGAATTATTTAGTAGATTTTCATAAAATATGATATCATCTCACTATGGATGATTGGAAATTATAAGTTCTAATCTCGTATCTTCCAAAAATTTCAAAATAGCAAACATAAATAGAAAACTAGGCAAAACTACTACTTTCCAAAACTTCATTATAGCTTAAATATTTTGAAATCTTCAGGTAGTAATAAGAATTAAATGTTGAAACATTAATCTTAAATTAAAATTAATAACATTTATATTAATTATGTATATCAATAATAACGCATTTAATGAATAAACATTACATAAAGAGAATCAGCCATTTTCAGCCTTGTAATAATAATCTTCCATAATTAATAATTATCATAATTATTCTGTCAATTAATATATCACAGAATAATTTAATCATTTTAGAGAAAACAAAATTAATATACTAATTATATTATTTAAAAATTAAATTTAAGCGAAGAGTTGCTTTGAAAATATATTCGCTATTTAATATATTATAAATATTTAGTATTAACATTTAATACTAAACATATTATTATTTAAACAGTGTAAGGAACACATATTTTATATTCAGTAATAAACAATGCTGTAAATTATTTTTATTTAATACTCAAATTTAATCCTAAATATTTATTAATTCTTATAAATATGTTTATAAATGCTAATATTATTATTTTTTGCTATATTTGTTATTAAATTTAATAACTATAGAGTATAGTTATTAAATTTATAGCTAGAACTTAAAATTTAATTTTATATAGTTAAGGATGTAAAACATATTTAACTGTATACCGTATATATATTTATTTAAAATACTGATTTAGTTTTATACTTTAATGTTTTTTAAATTGTTTTATTTGTATAAAATTTATTTTACATTATACTTCACATGTTTTATTGCAATAATCTTTTTTATATAACAAATATAATATAATAATAATAATTTTCTATACATATTTATCCTGTGTATCTGATGTAAATACAAAAATAAAGCATATTTTCACATGACAGAATTTATTAGGAACGCTAATAATATTTTCTGTCATTTTCAATTATTAAAGATGGCGGACCGAAACGGTCGAAAACATTACAATCGTTCTAATATATTCTTCTAGCCTTAATAATGTCTGGTTTTTGTATTTAATAATAATTTGATTTGCAAAACTATTGCTTAAGAGGGTAGTGAATAAACAAAAACTAGAGAAAATATACATATACCGGATATAAGGAATGACAATTACATTAAATAGCTACATATGTGTAAAGTGTAAAATAAATGAGATGTAGATAAATGAATATTAAATGTAATGGTGAAAACAACGAATAAAACTTAATGCAAGTAACTTTACTAATAACAGAAGAAAAATTTAGATAGTGAAATCAAATTATTCAAGAGATAAAGCCAAATATAATAGTAAAGAAATTTCTCTATTTGTAAGTAGTAATTTTGGATATATACAGTATTATTCGTTAAAGAAAGATCATCATAAGGCATAAGATATAAATTCAATAACAAAAATAGCATTAATTAAGTATGGATTGTCGAAAGAAATTACATAAAAAATAAATTATAAAAATATTTATGTCGTTTATGTTATTTTTATGTTTAACGATGCCAAATCTGCACGAAAGATATAATGCAGAGAATTACAGTGCTTTATGAATCCATTACTGAATGGTAAAATCTATAACTTCATTGATTGATCTTCAAAATAAAGAAACATTCTACAATAAAAATTCTAAAGTAAAACATTCTACAAAATTCTTGAATAATATGGAAGTTATCTAACTTCGTTTGTGTAATTTCCATATTATTCAGAAATTTTGAAATTCTGTAAAATTTTTTACGACACATATTTTATATCAAATAGTCAACTTTATATAATATTTAAATCTGAATCAGTTTTTATAACAAAGTCCATAAATAATTCTAAGCAATTTTTATGGTGATAAATTTATTTATGAAAAACATCTCTTCAATCTGCAATAAATGTTGAATTTTTCAAGTAAATATAACTTGAGAGAAACTAAAATAAATGGGAATAATAATCGATAAAAGCAGACAATGATAGAATGAACACAATGATAAAAGTGACAATGATAAACTCACTTGTCAGTAACTATATAATATGTAAGAAGTAAAAGTGTCCATGTCAATACAGGAATTTTTAGTTTGATTTTTCTTGTTATGGGAAAGCTACTTTTTTCCCGTGACTTTAGTATAAATGATTGAAACAACAATGTTTACAACTACAATAATAAATTTAATGAAATATTTTATAAATATAGTGTGCGATATTATTGTGCATCTTCTTCAAGTTACATTAATTCTCGATATTATTAACAAAATTATCAGTCTGATGAATAAATAGCAATTTGAAATATTTATATTTATATTTCAATAGTAAGTTTCATAAAAATTTCGACAAATGTTAGTTAATTTTTATCTAAGGATTTTTTCAACTGAAAGAAATCCATTAACACTAGCTGGTTTTTAAAATGGCAAATATCGTACAGATAATATTTTATTTACATTTATGTGTAGGGTCACATCGCAGGTTTTAGTGGCACCGCCAAGGTAGCCCCAATTCTATATAAGGACTCACAAGTGAGCCCCCAATGATGGATGTCGGCAACTGCCTACTCGAGATGTCGGCCGGATGGCCGCGTGGTAAAGCTTTGACTTGCCACCCTGGAAGATCCGGGTTCAAATCCGGTCCCACACCTCCAATTTTTCAGGAGGGGTCCGGCCCGGCCCATTGAACCCTATCCTTCAACCATCTGGTTGACCCCATCATAGGTGTTGGCCAGGCTAGCCTGTGATGGGTTCTACAAATGGCCGCCGCCAGATACTGTATATTCCTCGTGCGATATGGCGACTTAATCTACCTAACTAACCAACCAACCAACTTACTCGGGATGTTCACTTCAATCACCTGTTGCATCATGCGGAGTCAGATAATTGGCATATTCTTGCCTCATAATGAATATTTCAGAAGATTACAATAATATCAACCAATTTACATAAATACTGTACGTGTAAGCTATGAAAATTTGGCAATGTTCAGTTTCATTTGTAACATTGAAATAGTCTCTATAATAGTTAGAGTTTAATGCAAATTTTACGTGTGACAGTAAAAATTGAAACACGCATAGAACTCGGATGCTATAATTTAACGGGGAAAGTTCTATAAATTATATTTAAACTTTAAAAATTAAAATAATTTTTTAAAACGAATATAGGTAGTGTAGATAATTCTTGCTTTCTATTAAAAGTTAAAAATTTCCATTATAGTATTAGGAAAAAAGCAATCGATATACTTAAAGATAAATTTAAATACATTCAAATAAATGTAAAATCAAATCGATAAATGTAAATATTCGATTAAGAAATTATTATTGCTCGAGCCCATTACAGCTTTTTGAATAGTAAAAATATATCTAATGAATTTCATCTCATCACATGCAAACAATAAATAAATAAATAAAGTAAGAAAAGTTATATAGTAATCATTCTAAGATGGATGATTTGCAAATTTATTCTATGATTTTAATTTGCAAAATGTCGAGCAGTTTATTCTAAATTCAATTATACATTTAAGAATAATTGAATTTAGAGTTAAGGTGTTATTATAGATTATACCTATAGTAGTATTATATATAGTAACCTTATTACTATAGGTTATAGACTTAGTACTTTAATAGATGCGCATTAATTAACGTTTAAGTGTCTTAATTCTCAAAATGAATAAAGATTTCTAAAATATGAGAATTAAAGCTTTGCTGCAATAACGTAGGCGTAATCTGACAGTTAAGTTGAATTAAATAAGTTGAATTAAGTACATGTACTATATAAGGCAATTCATGTTTGAATAAACTGGAATAAAAATTTGAAAATATAATAAATATCAGTATGTGAATTTATTTAAAACCTTGTTATCATAACTACAATATTTAATCAATTGTGCCAAATTAATAAACCGTATATGAGTTGTAACAATATTTATTATCAAAATGAATTTTTAGTTTAAGTTCATTAAAATAATTCATCTAAATTGTTTAAAGATTTGCATAATCTATGTAAAATTGTTCTAAAGTAGAAACATTTTTATATATAAAATTGATTCAAAACGTTTTATCTTAAAGGCAGTTTTTCCAAAGGAGTGCAATCTCTGATGGTTGCAAGAACATCTCAATGGAGGCATGAAGCAATATTGAAAGATACTGAATATTTTAAAAAACAATCCCCGCATAAATGAAAATTGTTTTCAGTTTCATATTCTAATAAATATTTGCTGTTGGCCGGATAACCTCATGGAACTGTGTTGGACTTTCCTGCTGATGGAAATCACTCTGGAGCAATTCTGGATGTCATATTTCTAAATCTTTTCAGGAGAATTTCGGGCCTGGTTCTTTGAACTCCATCTAGTGATTGTGCTCGAGATTCTTGTTTCGAGAAATCTCGAGATTTATAAGAAAATTTCATTCCCGATTCTCGAGAATTTTTAATTACTATTATTTCGAGATTCCCGATTCTCGAGAAAAATATTTATAAACCTCGAGAATTAAAAAAATTCTGCATATTCGTATCCTAAATATTTCATAGCGATATATTAATTATTTTGGCCCTGCGACATCCACGAATCAATAAACTAAGCCAATAAATTATAAGGTTTATCTGCGTCACATCTACTAACTTTATATTTCAAAAGGAAATTTATCTGAATTTAATCACAAAATAAGCACGTAAACCTAAAATAATACATAAATCAAGAAATTGTACAAAACTCATTCATTTTAATTGCAATTTTAAACATTATTATAGACCTGTCATATTATGCTATAGGCATATTTGTGATGACGTTTACATAATAAAGGCAAAAAAAATCTGATTTTTACTCATTCAGCGGTTCACCAGAGTAACAATTACGTCTAATGACGTCTAAGATAAATAAGAAATACAATGTGTTGTGATCTGATATAGTGTTTCAATGGATAGGAGTGAATAGCTAGCCCTCAATCATTCCCAAAAGCTCCCATCTTTACTCAATGGTCACGACTATAGAGCTCTCTTAGAAAATTACTTACCCAAAATAGAAAGGTCCTAAACCTTTTCCAAGAGACGTATTTGTTCGTCTAAAACAGTAGTTCCCAACCTTTTTTTAGGCCATGCCTCACCTAAGCATCTCTAAAATCCTGATGTTCTTCCTGTCACATAATTTTTATTATTCAAAAAGTGAACTTCTATTCACACGGAGGAAGCTAAGAGACGTATTTGTTCGTCTAAAACAGTAGTTCCAAACCTTTTTTTAGGCCATGCCTCACCTAAGCATCTCTAAAATCCTGATATTCTTCCTGTCACATAATTTTTATTATTCAAAAAGTGAACTTCTATTCACACGGAGGAAGCCTAAAAAACCATTTACTTGGTCTAAGCAAGCTTCCAAAGAACATGGTATCCATGAAGGAGAAAAATAAAAGAACGAAGAGACAGTTGAAGTATTGAGGAAGAAATAATAATAATAATATGAAGTGATATTAAAAAAAACAACAAAATTTCAAAACCGCCGTGTACATTCTGATTTTAATTTAAAAATGTACATGTCATAATATATATTTATATACCTATACGATGCTCCTAGAACAATAAGAAGTTGCAAAAAATTCATTGTTAAAAACTCATTTCTCGAATTGCCTCCTTTAAAAATCAAATTGCCCCCCTTGTTGGGCGTACGCCCCACGTTGGGAACCACAGATTTAGAATCTCTAGATAGTCAAATATAGTGACGTGTAAAAAATAAGCAGTAGTATAAGCAAAACAAATTGCCCCCTTGTTGGGCGTACGCCCCACGTTGGGAACCACGGATCTAGAATCTCTAGATAGTCAAATATAGTGACGTGTAAAAAATAAGCAGTAGTATAAGCAAAAACCTCATATAGAGATCTACCTAAGTTTGGGCATAAAAATTCCATTTCTGAAATTTTTATATCCAAACCAGAACTCGTTTAGCAGATAAACGAATAGACTGTGTGTATTGAATAAGTTATTTTAATAAAAACTGACTAATTGTAAAACAAATGTAATTATTTTTTTCAATATTATTTGAAATGAGATCTATTTTTTCAATATAATTAAAATATTAAATAAAAAAAATATATATAAAATATATCAACTTGTATTGAAAAATAAAACTTAAGAAATTGATAGAAAGTTACATTGTAAAAATATATACAGGCATTTCTCACCTCAAGTGTGATTAAATGAAATCTAAAATATGGCTAATTTTTAATTTAATCACTAGTTTAACAAATTTTTTTCTAGAATTTTTAATATGCAGAAAATACTTATAATAATAATTGGCTGTTATTTAATGGAAGTTTATTTAAATATTTTATCCTAACTTAAAGCCAGTTCACATTAGTCAAACTACTTGTAATAAAGTTATTTGAAGGTGAGTAACTTCAAGCAAATCTTCTGTTTATATTTGGTAAGATCATTGAAGCAAGTAATCAATGAAATGTTGTCAACTTAAAATAATGTGTGCAGGAATTGCTTTAATCACAATCCTGCTTTTGTCTTTGACATTATTTATTGCTATCACAAAGACATACTGGCCACTTGATAGTTTTAGCAACTGTCAGGAATGAATTAAATTTTAAGAGGACCATTTACACCAGAAAATAGTTGTAAAAAACAACCACTTTGAAATGTAATAGCATAGTTCTATTCAAAATTACTTTAACAAATAAAAAAAATCCACTTAACTTTTTACAAGTTTTAATCAGTCAGAAATAATAACATTATTCCAGAGGCAGATCCATATTAGTAAAATTATTTAATATTCCTTCTTTTAATCCATAATGTAGGAGATGGAATTTTTACATTAGTCTAATAATCTATATATATATAATGCAATATTTTTGTTTGTCTGTCTGTTATTGGTTGTGCAAAAGTTCCCACATCATTTGACTTATTGGAATCAAACTTTGCAGGATAACTTTCCATGATCTTTTGGGTAACATAAGTAACTCAAAATGCTACATGCCAATAGTAATAAATCCCAAAGGATGGGGCATATTAGAGTCATTCTTTCTGTCTGTTCACATAGGCTCCTATACTGTTTGATCTATCAAGACAAAATCTTTGCAGAAAAACTTCCCATGATTCTACTTTTTTATTTTTATTTAAAGAGATAGTGGGCAGACTCAGAGGTTTTTCACTTGGAAGAATGAAGAAAGAAGTAGAAAGAATATAGAAAAGTATGAGGAAAGAGGAAAAATGATCCTGCCAGAATGTGGCAGGTCGCTAATGGAAAAGAGAGGGCACCCTTTAGTCATCTCTTATGGCATGATGAATTCTACTCCCATTCACAGGGGACCCATAATTTGGGTAACAATATACTCAAAATCAAAATCACTTTGAGAGTGGGGCATAATAGGATTGTTCTTTTTATCTATCTATTTGCGTAGGTGATCCACCATATTTATTTTTAACAATGATCATCTTACTGATTTTTTCAAATTTTTTATTAAAAAAATATGCATATGTATGATAATGTATAAATTAATATTTTTGTAGGTAATTAAATATTGGATATTGCACAAATACTATTGAAAATATATTAAGTAATTGCATTTCATGCCCTTTACACTAATTAAAATATAAATATAAAATATGCTTTTAATAGATAATTATTAGATTAATGGAACAAATTATATTTTGTGTTTATCCTGGAAAATTTCTAATTCAAAAAATTTTTGAATTTGTACTATTCCTACTTGAACCTATCTCATATATAGTTCATCATCAGCTAAGTCAGTATGAAAATATTAATGTCAAGTAGTCATTCTCATAATTCAAATTGTCTTTCAAGGAAAGTAGAAAGTAGAACAAGTGTCTGCTTATTTGAAACTTGGAAATATTAATACCATTCTGTTTATCTTGAATTCAAGTAAAATTAGACATTCATTATTTGAATTAGGTCTTTGTAACTCCTGGCTACATACATATATAAAATAAATATATATATGTATATATGAATATATATACACACATAAAATAAGTATATATAATATACTACATGTACCTAGCCCACCCATCCCACCTTCTACTTGTTGACAATACCATCCACAATTAGAAGATACTTAAATATACTTAAGTTTCGTAATAAACCATGCAGAAATATCATTTGTCCAAATATTTCATTTATTTAGAGCATTTAAAATCAATTGGCTGATCACATACATCATAACATCACAATGATGATAAAATAGGGATGTCACCCATTGCTATATCATTGTGAAATTACACATCCATAATTTTTGTAACATTGCTCTGTTGTAATGACATAATATAGCTTATTTTAACATTTTGAAATTCTTAAGCTTTTTGTGTCCAGTTTCACCAGTGATTTAGCCATTATATTGTGTCACAGTGATGTCATCATAACAGTGATGTGATGCCATAATGTATTGTTACATCATTGTGACATCATAAGACAAAAGTTTTTTTATGGCATCATCTGTTGTTACATCACAAATGATGATATGCTAGTGTTTCTATGTTGCCATCCCAAAATACTCCATTCCCTGAGGTGATGTTAACCCAATGTAGTTTATGTTACCCTCAGAGCTGCAGGAAGTTTTAAGTCAAGTTTTGTCCCAAAAAGTCAAAAAGTGTCCAGAACATACATATAGATATACAGACATTTGAATGATGTATCGTGATGACGTCATCACAATAGGATGTCAGTGTGATGGCATTTATTATTATGTCATTGTGATATCACACATTATAATAGTTTTGTAATGTCATCCATTGTTATGCCATGATGATGTCATAGATGTGACTGTGATGTCTTCCTGAATTCGAATGAAATATTGAAGGATTTATATGTGCTATTCTTCTTATCCAAAATGCTTTGCCCCTGGGGGAATTTCACAAATTTCATAATTTTCTGGGGTGTCTGGAGTCAGTTCCTACCCTCCATGCAAATTTTCAAGTTCCTAACATGTCCAGAAATGCCCAAACAATTTGTGTAGATAGAAATATAGTCCTTTACCTTTGTTGTTTATAGTATATTATAGTAAAAAGTTTAGAAATATTAAATTCTACATTTGAGATATGATTATTGTTTGGCATTCTATACATTTAGAATAAATAGAATTTGTATATGCAGGAGAAAAATAAATGCTATCTTAAGCTCAATTTTCATTAAAAAATCATGGATTATGGATGCTCCTGAAGTATAAATAATTACAATAGAATTAATGAGTGTAACTTATGAAAATATGCTTAAATTTATATCTTATTTATACTGTTATTGGTATGTTTTCACTATATATATCTTTTGCTAATGATCAGTGACTGCTTGCCATTCAAATCCAAGAGTTATGATCTTTGTGATGTTCATTTGTGAATAAATTTTTGGATTTAAATTTAACTACATTTACAATTTTGTGAATTTATTTATTTAATGTTATCAAATTTAAATATTTTGCTGCTCTGAAGATGACTTCAGTCTTTGTAAAAGATAACCAACTGATTATTTTTTATCAAAGTCTTCATAATTTATTCTTTATAAAGTCTTTGTAATTCAGTCTTTCAGTAATCAATGATATAATGGATAACACAGATCTAGATATCATTTCCTGTTGTAAAATTAAAAATCAGTATAATACAGATAGTCTTCAATTTACGACCATCGTGACTCATGACCACTCATACATACACCAGTAATGTACTAATTCCGTGATTGGTCAATGTAATTCCATGGTTTACATCCTTGACCCAATGGTCTGATAAATAGAAAGGGTCGTTTTTGTTTTTGTGTCTGGTTCTTGTAGTTTTGTATTCTTTATATTTATTAAGGTAACATAAAGTGTCCTAGTAAACATTAGTAGTAAGAACTCCATAAATTTTTGACATTTATAACTTATGGCCATGCTGACTTACGATGGTGGAGTTCAGAATCAAACCTTGTCATAAGTTGAGGACTACATATACTTAATTTAATTATTATGTAAATAAAATAAGAATATTAAAATTAACATTATTCTTACTTTATTTAATTAAAATTAAATATGTTTGCATATCTGAAATGCTTAAATGAATTCAAAAGTGAATATTGAGGTAAAGACAATAGTTTATAATATAAATATCTTGTCACATTCTTTCAAATCAAATTGAATGTTATATAATGCAGTAGAACTTCCTTAATGATAGTAATTGGTTCCATGAAACTAACAAACATAGAAAATACTTGTTAAAGACTTAATTTGTTTCAAGAGCATTAAAAGTTACTTTTTTTCACCATAAACAATATAATACAATATTATTATTTAAACAATGAATATTAAATACATAAAAATACTAATAACATTAAAAAATTATGAAGCTTCTTCTATACTGCTTTTTTCAGCATATAATTACCAAACAGCACTTCAAGCAGTCGTAAAAAACATAAATCACTTTATTTACGAGTAATGTTTTCAGCAAATGAATGCCATCTTCAGCTCATACAGTATGATCTTACTGTGATGGCATTCATTTGTCGATAACGTTACTCGTAAATAAAGTGATTTATGTTTTTTAGGACTGCTTGTAAGTGCATTACAGTCTTTGGTAACATTTAAATAGCATAATATTAAAAGAATTATAATTTAAATTTTAAATCAAAATGCACCTAGAATTCAAAAAGCTCTTCCTATATCAGAGACAGGTAACAAATGTAAACAATATTCAGTAATTGTGAATGGATATCACAGATTGATCTGATCACATCATTTTGTAAGTCAATAATTAGCCAAAATTGACTGTCATATGCTTGTTGTAAGTTATAGTTAACAGGGAAATTGAATGGTCAGTAAGGGAATATATTAAGCTCCACAGAGTTATTAAGCAGCATTTTGTGTATTAAAAATTAATTGAAAGTTTTCAAAAAATATTTTCCTCCTATTATAATTTTTAGAATATATTATTTTTTGATATATAGTAAGATGGTAAAAATTTTTATAATGGAATAAGAATCTACAATATGTAATCCTTATAATAATAGCTTTTATCAGATTTTCAAGTCTCATAGTTCCTTTAATTTGACTTAAAGAAAATCTTGTAAAAAGAAAAATAAATAAAATATAGAATTTTAAAATACATAACCAAGTTGCATATTTTTTCAATGTCTGTCTATCGAATCATTGATTAGTTTAATTTTTGCAGTAAATAATGATTATATATGATCAGATAAAATTTTTTTTTAAACTAGATGATGATATATAAAAAAAAATAATAATAATTTGTAATAAAATATTTTTTATTAATACAAAATTCAATGAAAAAGTAGCTATTCTTAATATAGTTTATTTAACTTTATAATAATAATATTGCTCAATTTATTATGGTGAATTATGGTTAATATTTTATATAATGGACATTAATTTATATTTTATGATTAATTAATCTATAAAAGTAAGTTATTAAAGTACAACTTTTAGTTATACTTTTGTATGCAAAACCTGAAAGAATATAAATAATAATACCCATACTGCTAATCGTAATGTCAAACGGGCACCTAAATATAGATAGTGTCAAATAACAGTAAATGTATTATGTAAAAAAATAATAAATTTAAGAAAAAAATATCTAAATATTTAATTAATTTAAATAACAGATTTCTGTTGTTGTATTTAGTTTATAATTAACATGACCTAAAAAATAAAATTAATTTTCTTAATAAAAAAAAATTTTTTTTAAGTTGATTATATTGTACTTGTTTCAATTAATTTTATTTAAACATGTGCATTGTCTGATTAATCTTTTGGTATGCTGTCAATTATCTAAAGTTTTAAAGAACATCAATTTGGCAAGAAAGTTAAAAGGGTCAATGGCAGTCCTAATAAAATTTTTTGGATACAGTCCAATTGTTCCTAGAAGTATTATATACATCATTTCAATGCTAAAAGTATTGTACAATATGGTTAAATTGAAAAATTTTTATAACCATTTTAATATTTTCAGATGTTAATTTAATTTTTTATAGATGATAATGATGATCATCATCAAAATTACTGTTCACTCCAATTTCAATTAAAAAATAATTAAATAGACAATTAAGATTAAATGTTTCACTTAAAATAATTAATAAAAATCATAAATACACAAATAAAGTTAAATATAAATTATAGATTTAAAACTGCTTTTACAAATCAAACTTTCTCTCTGTTTATAGTTTTTTATGAATAAAACTGTTAAAAGTTTTCTTGAATATCATTTGATAAAAGTTTGGTAAAATTAGATTGTATAAAATTATTTAAAATTCAAATATAAAATAAAACAAAATCTAAACTAGCTTATAGGACCTTAACATAAAATTAAAGATGCAGGAGTGCTTTCAGGCTGGACTGCTTCTCTTCACTTGCACAGAGAAACTTTCTCTGTGCAGCTGAAGAGGAGTGTCCAGCCTGAAAGCACTCCTGCATTTTTAATTTTATGTTAAGGTCCTGTAAGCTAGTTTAGATTCTGTTTTATTTTAAGTTGGGACCTAGTTGTCAATTTGGTTTTTTCAAAATATATCATTTAATAATTTTAAAAGCTTGATTTCTAACTGGAAATATATTTATAAACAAAACAAATCTCACTTTCATCAAGTCTGTCCTTCAAGTTCGAGAATGCTATTTTAAAATAACATATGAAAGAACATTGATTAATTTTTATATACAGTAATAGATATGTTATATCTATTTAGATATTTTCTAATATGTTTGTATTACTTTGTTAAAGCTATAATTTATAATTTTAATTTTTTCCAGGTTTGCTGTTCATCTAGTAATTTAATCTGTCAGTTTGTAAATCTGTTTTATCTCTCAATGTTGACCAATATTACAAATAATACAGATTTAATTTTATGTTTGTTTTGTTTGTGGATTAAAATTCTCGTCTTTTGTAATCAATTCTATAAATTCTGTACCTATGTTCTGTTGTTACTTTTTTTTTTAATTATAAAATTTATATGTATCAAATAGAATAAATAAATTATCATAAATTGAAAGAATATGCTTTGAATGTCATCTCATTTTAAACATTTTAAGTACAAACACTTAAATATTTATTATTATTTATTTTTATCATTTATTAGAAGTAAAAAAAATTTTTTTGATTATTTTACTTAATTGAAAGTTGTTTCAATGTCATTTTAATAGATAATTTATCGGGTCATTGATATAATAACTGTTAAAATTATCTAAACATTTCAGTTTTAGCAGTTTATAAACTGAAAGTAATTTTAATGAGATTTTTAAATATTTACATGAAGGAAACGTCTTTCATTCATGAAATCAACAATTATCTATTAAAATAGTGTAAAGTTTATCATTTCTTTATAACATAAAGATATATTCTAAACTTTACTTGAAACAGAAATCAGAAATTTCAAAAAATATCAAAGTACAAGAACATTGAAGATAAGAGATGCAAAATTTTTAATCTTTAAATCACACAGCAGTGAATACATTACTTATATAATGTTAAAAGAAAGTTTCAAGTATTCAAATTGTTTTAAATGGGCATTTTGATCAATCAGACGTCACATAATTTGATTATGAAGTATATATCAAACTTAATTTTATCAATATAAAAATGCAATTATATGTATTCATTAGAATAAAAGGCACTGTTTATCACTTAGCATTTTAAATGTAATTTTAGCCACAAAATTGTTCAAATTGTTTTAAAATTATTAAATAAATTCAATCATTGGCAATCTATTCATCATCACATTATTATTTTAATCTCAAATTTTTAATATAAAACTGATTGATACAATAAAGTGAATATATGTATATCAGACCAACAGGTTTAATTTAGCATTTTACAGATGATGCTGTACTGTATACTTTTACACTGCAGGGTGTTTCTGTTGTTTCTAAATTAAAGCAAGGAAGCCGAGGAGTGAAAGCACATTCTTGAAAGAATAAAGACATAATAATGTATAGTTGACATAAATCAGAATCAAGGAACGATACTCTGCACATTTTATCCCCAATTTAACTAGGAATTTAATTAGGGAGAAAAGATAAGATGCTCTAAATGTAGATAACCCAATTCTTTGTCATTTATTAGTGTCTGAACGTTCTATTTTAATAGAATAACATATTTTTAGTTTAAAAATCGTTGTATGGAGCTTATATTCTGATATTTTATAGATCTGACGAAACATCATAAGTGTACTCTCTCTCTCTTAATCGTAGCAACATCCTTGACATTAATTCGATAGAGATGTTAACCATGTGCATTTTTAAGTACATATTCGACCTTAAACTCTAAACCTTAACAATAAAATCAGCGTCCTTGGAAAAATGCAAAAATAACGGATGTTGTACAGACTAATCCTGTCAACAATTTTTCCAGTGAGGAAAAATTAACCTTGAAGTACTTGGTCGACTTATTAAATTTTTTTTCAGCCTATAATTTTAGTTGTAATCACTCGAATTACCATCAACTGTGGAGTTACACATTCTGTGCACGTCAAAAAAATAAAACTCAGTTGCGCTCAACGTTGCACTACAATATGCTGCCATCTGTCGAATGAAATGCAACGTAGTTTGTAATAAATAGTCTACAAGCGAAACTGATTAAAATGCCAAATATTCAAATCATTATACGCTCCCCGAACAGCCAATATTTGTCAAAATAAGCTTTTATATTATTCTTTCCGGAACAATGCCTCGGTTGATTGAAGTAGAAAGTTGTATTTATGTAAATGAGCGCGGAAAAAAATGAGTTTTCCCAGTTACACGACTGTAACACACGTGACAAATATAAAAGAAGAAGAAAAAAAAAACGAGATAAGGTTTCTACAGTTTTCTTTTTATTATTATCATAATATAAGCAAAAGTTTGTCTCGGGACCCAAAAATCTTGCCCTATATTCATTATAGGAAGCGATGATACATACTGTAACTATGTGTACATAAACATAAGAGTTACTTAATATGAGAATAAACAGGAGTCGTCCTCGTAAAGCATTATACGTGGGATAGAGTTTCTTAAGATTTACGATATACTTCGTTTGTGCCAATACACCTCCACGTTTTTTTTAGGTAAGCCAGTGCTTCCAACTCCTAAATTACAAAACAGATAAACATATATACAAATTTGTATGCCACGACATAGTCCGCCCACTTAACTAGGGATAATGTGATATTTGAAACTGACTCGCCTCGTTTTTCTGTCTCGGTGATGGTTTGGCACTTGTATTTTGGCGAAACGAGTTTTCTAAAGCCTGTTTTCTTTGAGAGGATGATTAGAAAAACATAAATCATAGAATGAGAAATTTTTGAGAATTTCAAATGTAGTGTAGATGATGATAGTTTGAGATTTAACTGATGATTTACCGCACTAATGAAGGACTCTAATATATTTTTATGGAGAATAAAACATGCGAGAGAATACAGCAAGGCGATAAATCAGCTTTGGCGTATATATCGATACTTTAATTCAACTTTTTTAAAGCTGAAATGAAATTTTAATTCGCCATTTTCGATAGGTTAACTTAGTCCATTAAGAAAGGAGACAGTTGCGCCTCTGAGAAGTTTTCAAAATTCTTCAGTTTGACCTGAACCTACTGTTTAACATAACTTTTTAACTATAGAAACCCACTGTTTAACATAATTTTTTTAAGTATAGGAACCTATTGTTTAACATAATTTTTTAAATACACGAACCTACTGTTTAACATTACTTTTTAACTATAGAAGCCCACTGTTTAACATAATTTTTTTAAGTATAGGAACCTATTGTTTAACATAATTTTTTAAATACACGAACCTACTGTTTAATATTACTTTTTAACTATAGAAACCCACTGTTTAACATAATTTTTTTAAGTATAGGAACTTATTGTTTAACACAATTTTTTAAGTATTTATATTAGTGTAAGTTTACAAATCCTCTTACGCTCTGTAACTACTTGAGATCCATATTTTGGAGCTTTAAAAGAACTGAAAAGCCACCACAGATTATTCTTAAAAAAAAAAAAAAATCTCAAAAACTAAATTTTGAGTTTCCCAAATAAGAATTTTTTTTGTACTTTACATTTAATCATTTTTAAGACGTTTAAAATGTAATATAAAAAAATATATATATCAGAGCGTAGATAGCGAAGATACAATTATCAAATAAATGATCTTCTCGATAGTTATTTAGAGTAGAGAGCGGATCATCTCTCTCTCCCCGCTAGTTTCCTAAAACATTATGAAAAATGACTTGGTGCGAATGTGGATAAATAGATTTGAGTAAATGTCGAAAATAAAAGAGGAAAAGCGAGTCATTAAAATACCTGGATGAAGATGTGTCAGTGATTAATGGCGAGTCTGTCACATTTGACCGATCGTCTGACGCTAGGACAGTTTGACAAAGAAGACATTAGATCGTGTTACCCGTGTTCTTTTTCTTTTTTTTTTCTAATTGTCGTTCTTTTTATTGTTTGTTACCGAAAGAGGCAACCAATTAAATACTAGACTACTCGTTTTGAGGAAAAAAGAAAAAAGGGAAACAAAAAAAATTAGACAAGCGAATGAGATTGTTAATTGTTTTCTGAAGACAATAGCCAAGGGTCTTTCCTGTGGTATTTCTGACTCTCTAGAATGTGCTAAAAATGTTATAGAGTTTTTGAGGAGACAACAATTTCGAAATTTAAATACCAATCTGATTTATCAAACGGTGCCAACTTACCAAAATAAGACCCTAGTATACGCTATATAGGTCTATCTTTACCTCTAATCTTCGTGTATCAACTTCTAATAATATTTTTTTAAATAAAGTTCATTATTAAAACGAAAAAAACCTGTAAAAACGTAAATCGTGTGTATGCAAATTTTAATACATCCCGGTGTGTATTAATACTTTACTATATACTAGTGTTTACGCAAAGCTGATGGTGTTTCTCGTGTTTTCTTCTTATGTATATTTCAGTGTTTATTTATCATCAGGTATTAAGGAGCGTTTAAAGTTTAATAGTTATATTTAGAAGAGAAGAGTTTCATCTAGTGTGTTCGCTTGTAATGTGTTGCTGATGCATCTTTTATTGTTGATCAATTGTTGTGTTAGTATTATTAGACCAGTCCGTTTATTATTCTGTCACAATATACGTGTATATGTTATATAGTGTAATTCTTATGTTGCTGTAAACATTATATCATTGTTATCAATATAGTGTTTCTGTTCCAAGCAAAAATAACGCTTGTGTTCTCTTCCTTTGTGTTTAATAAGTAGTTAACAATTTCGATATTTCTCTTGTTTTTGACTGTGTGATGATTATTCACGTGTGTTTAAGCGCTTCTCTTGCTGCTATGCTCATTGCTACGCTCTTCTACTACTGTAGCAACAAAGTATAACAATAAAACACTAGTGGCGTTTAGTGAAATAATAGAACAACACTTTTGTTTTTTTTTTTTTCCTAAGCAAACTTTGTGTCCAATGTGTGTCTGATAAACAATACTTTCTTTATAGCCATAGCATATTTCTAGATCTTTTACAGTTGACTGACATCGAGTTCTATTGTACTTCATGAAGTTTGTATTACAATTATTTTTACTTCCCGTTCGAGTTTCACCTTAGGACCTGGAAGTTGTTCTCCATTCGTAGGTAAAAAGGATAAACTCAAAAGGTCATTTGTTTGTATAACAGAATGGACCTTTCTAAAACAATCGCAATAGAGGTATCCTATAAAGAATATGGTAACTTACCACCAAAAGACATGATAAAACAAAGTCCAATATACGTCTGGGAATTTAAACTTTGCTCAGATTTGCAGACACCACCTGCATCGACAACGGTTTCGTATAAGTTTAGTTGTTTTTTTTTTTGTTTAAACCAATCTTTGTAGTGTGAAGGAAGCGATGAAAGTTTTCCTGATTGCTTGTCTATCAGCTGAGATGGGATCGACACGGGACAAGAAATATTTTTCTTGTTGTTTACGTACGACTTTACTGAAACAAATGAGGTTGTTCACACTTTCGTACTGTCGATTAAGAACAGTACAACATTTTAACTTAAGTGCCTGTCGTACTAGATGTCAACTTCGCTTTAACAACTTAAAGTACTTAGGTCTCAAATCCTCTTTTTTTTTTCTTTTTAATTATTTTTAGTTCAGATGTATCTAATTTATCATTGTTAAAACTGTAGATTTTTAAAAATTCCACTCGGTAAAAACAACAAATACAAGAATGATCAATGCTGGGGTTTTAGAAGTAAACTAAAAATAGAGAGCATCTTATAAAGATTTGCAAAAATGGGACGAGTAGCATCTTCTGCAGAATAATGATGGATCGGGATCCTTTTTTTATAAATACTCCTCTTTCTTATCAGCGAAAATGCGAGTGTTTTCTGGTCTCTGGACCCAAAAATTGCAACGATTTTCTTGGAGAGAAGAAGTCGTAATGTTTATAACTGCATAAAAGTAACAAGACTTTGTTTGATGGTAAGGTAATACTCGATGAACTTATAAGGACTAAACAGGAAGCGATGTTGTTTTGTTTGGATTGTTTCATAAATTGAAAAACGATATCGGTGATCTCCGTGAACTTAATTACTATAAAGTACTTTTGTGTAGGTTTTAATGGAGAAAGGAGCGCGTAAAATATGAGATTCTATGTTGCCATTGCTCTGCAACCCTCCACCCCGAGATAAGTTAAGATCTGTTTGTAAATTTATAGAATGGAATGCGTACTCGATAGCCAGACAGATTTATGTCGAAAAAAAAAAAAACTTGGTGAGCTTCTTTGTATTGGAAATATTCCAAATTTTGATTATTTCAACGAAGATATTCTCAGTGATGAGGAGGAAGAGGTTAATAGATTATAGTTGGAAGCTGAGGAATTACCTTTATGGTTGAATCAAATTACTGATATTGAGGTTAAAGAGGGGCGGAGTCTCTGTTTGTAAATTGCATTAAAAGTCTCGACGTTAAGCCAAGAATTAAAAAGAAAAATTGAAACAAATACCATCGATAGAAAGAAAGAAAAAACTCTTAAAACATTATTTATTTAACATACTCCCAAATGGAAAACACATTTCGGTGATAGTTTTCGAATCGGTGGGAGTTAAAAATTGCGTATTGGAAGATGCGGAAAACGGAACATTCCATTTTTGAACATTCCAAGAGTTATAAAAGAGTTTTTTTTTCTTCTTCGTCTTCTTCCAGTGGCGCCCGACTAAAAATGCCAACAGTGTGATCCGAATGCATCTGATGACCATCTGTGAAAACACCAGACTCCCAAATTAAGAGGCTAAGAAGCTGTGACATCCACGTTAGTGCGCTGTTTTCTGTGGGAATCCGAGATTTTAATGACTTCAACATCGTCTATTCTGGTTGTATAAATATTGGACACCAACAGTTTGTAGTTTCCGGTATATACGGTAACTACTTAGCTCTTCCTGGTTTTTTTCTTATTTAACTGAATATCAAGTCTGGCTATAAACACTCGCAGTAACAAGGTTGTCTCCCACAACTATATATGACTGGAATAAGTGATTTGGACAGGTTATTTTAATAAATGTGGTCTAAAATTTGGTTAAAAACCTTTGATGCTTTGCATAAAAGCCATTCTGCAGCATAGAGTAGCCTATAACACACTGTGGTTTCAGTTTAAAGTTTATATTATGATGGAGATAAAACTAGAGTTAATTTTCTGATAAATTACTTAATTTTATAACATTATAATCATTTTATAAAATTAAAATTTGTACCAGTTTTCTACGTCATCGAAAGGTGAAAGGAAAAGATTATTTTTAATTAAAACAAATTTCTGGTGATTAAAAAAAGAGTTAGACACTAAATTTTAATTTTCTTGGCCGAAAAGCATCTTTTGGCCCCATTATCATTACTAATTGTAAACAATTAAATATCTAGAAATAGATAAAACTTGGTGTTTATCATATAAATCTGCTGGGAAACAAAGTGTTGCCTTGAAAAGATGGCTTTGTGACAATTCCTTTTTTTTTTATTTTGGCAAATCATGACATGAATGGTTTCTGCACGTTGCTAGCTACTTCCTCTCGATTTAGATTGTTGTGACATCACGCAGACGTCACGTAAACAAGGCACATTTCCAGATGTTCACGTGCTTTTTTTCCATTCTTATCGAAATATATTTAAAAAAAATTTGCATATAATTAATGAAAAATCCGACCTTGAGACTTCTCATTGACACGTTCCTGCATCCTGTGAATGAACAGAGATAACCAACTATCAGTTCTGTGCTCTGCTAATATTAGATTATAAGAGTGGTTTAATATATACAAATTTTTATCTGGGGGGAAGAAAAAAAGTGAAATTTTAACTTTCTGATACCATCGTCTTAGTAACTCGATAAATATGATAATTATTTAATTATTTAAAAATTAATCAAAACTCGTATACTCCATTTTTCTTTTACTTCTAACTCTTCTTGATCTACTCGAGTGTAATTTAAATATTTTAAATGCTGACGATTTGTAAAATTTATAAAGTTGTAAAATTCTGCTGCCTTAAGTCAATGAGTTAGTTAATGATGCATGACTTCATCTCCCTCGGGTACAGATCGTGGTTTACTAAAATAAGCCCAACTAGTTCGGTTTGAAAGATTGGAAACCACAGAAACCTCCGCTGCCTCTCCCAGTCACGATTGTTGTCATAGCAACGTAGCGTATCACAAGATTCTTCTCTCCAGTAAGCTAATAACAATAACATCTTAATTTATATATATATATATATACCTGTATATACTGTATGTTTGCTGATGTCGATGTTCTTCCTACAGCTACGGAGTGATATGAACATTAATAAAACATCAGAGAGTAAATGAAAACTTTATAACAATTCAAAACCAAATAACATGGCAGCCAACAACCCGTGTTGCCAATTGAACAAAAAATAAAATATAAATAATTAATAATTAAAATAACTATATTTCATTATACCACAACTATATATAAAAATATAATGACGAATTTATATATTATCCGATATTCCTTATTAGCATCTCGAAACATCAACAATTCTTTCTGATATATTACGCGCAACTGTTCAGTTTTCTGCCAAAAAAGAAAAAAAAAAGGAAAAATGTTATCCTCCAGTTGTAAACCGTCAGTAAGACCTTTAAAATTTACAAATTAATTATCGAAAATAAACATTAAATTCTTGTAAACAAAAATCTAAAGATGTGTGTACGAAATTTTCTTGTAAAAAGAAACCTTGTTAACAGTTCGGTTTACCAGTCTGGATGGCAAATTTAGGTTCTCCTTTATAAAGTTTAAAAAGTTGGTTAATTAGTTATAAAAAAATATGAAAAACTGTTGATATTAGTTGAGATTTTTAGTATAAATAACTTTTTAAAAAATCGAGTTATTTACGGTGTAAATAAATGTATTTTATAAAAATAATATAAACGTCTTTAAGAAGTGATTGGTAGAGAAAACCAAGTTGGCGTTAATATCCTGATACAGCCAGGTTTTCTAGAAATATACTTCATTCCTACAACCGACTGGGGATTGGAATAGGTATTATTTTTATCATAAGTGACAGTCCCTCCGTTGCGCCTAGTTAAGAATTTTTTTTCCTTCGTCCTCTTCCTTTTTTCTATTTTTTTCTTTCATTCGTGGCATTTATTCGTCTCTTCTCCTTCCTTTAAACACGCACCAAATCTATTGATTTATTTATTTCCCCCGCATTAATTTAATTATGAGCTAGGACAATAAGCGTGACAGAAAATTACCTTAATTACCGGCATTTGTTTTGCTTCTAAATATGGAAGAATTATCGTAGTGTAACGATGTGGTCGGATCGCGATCCTTCAACAAAAACTTAACAAAATTATCTCCGCAGTAGATAGTGTAGGCAAATACGTGTGTTACACAGTTAAACAGCTGATATACAAATTAATTTGAAGTCGAAAATTAGTTACATATCATTAAGTTACCTAAGAGGAGTTAAAAGAAATATTTACTGGCTCTGATGATAGATCCGAAAGCTTGATTAAGGTGCAACTGCAGACCATTTCCAACATTGATTAATAACTCTGTTGACTCATTAGCGCTTGCTAACCATCAATTAAATATTATTAAACAGCCTATAATCGTCTAATATTAAAAGTGGGCTAAAAATGTCTCCATTTTGGGCTAAATAAGGAATGGAAGAGGAAGCGAGCGCATCCGGATGGTTACGGTGTGAAATATGTATTTAAAACGAATTATTTTTTGTGTTCTCCGCATTAAAAGACTCATTTATATATAAATAAATATGATAGTTTTTTTCTTGGTCTGTTAAAGAAGTGTATGTAGTTAAATTTGTCACGAGAATGAATCGATGTACCGACATCCAGTCTTGCCTCGCTAAACTTGCCGACAGCAGCTTGTCCCTAATGAGTATACTTTACCAAGCTTGACTGATAAGCGAATTAAATTTACTCCTTGAGTAATTAACTCTAACTGAAGCTTTAACATATTTCCTCGTCCACCCCTACAAACTACGTTTTATTTTGGTCTATTTGCAAGAAGCGTTGTTGTTGATCTCTTCTTCTTATTTTCCCTTTTAACCCGAACTGAAAAGTATGAGTAACTTTTCCGGATCACGTAATGACGTTTCGGTAATTGTCCGTGACGAAACGCCAAATTCACCTGTTTAAAACCGTTTCTTTTATTATTAAAAATCGTATAAAAAATTTAACTATAAAGTTTTTATTATTAAATTTTTATAAATTAAACAATTTCTGATATTTTCTTCTTATTTTTTTATTTTTTAAATTAAGATAAATTACGGAATGTGGCCAGTTAAGATAAGTGTTATTTGTGATGCCATTACTATATAAATTTTATCCGTCTGCATGTCTGTCCGAAAATCATTCAGAGCATTCATACTTTAGAAAATAATTTCTTATTATCTAAGGTACATTCTTGATAATTTTAAGGATCCTATCTAGTTTCGTTATTAAATGGTGGCCGTTACTTTAAAAGCCGATTTATCTGTAACTATTTGTGGTTCCTGAATGACACATTAATTTGAAAAGATTAAATAATGCTTGTTTGTTAGCCAAAATATCTCAAGAAACATTAAAATTTAGATAAAAATGAATGTTTTTTTATTTAACTGCATGACTACTAATTTTGGAGTTACCCGATACAAGATGGCGGCCATTCAAAATTTTTAAAATTTCGAACGGCCGATGTAGATCTATTTAGCATATACTATGAATTTATTGTTATTAATGGATACATGCGTGTAATAAATTATGTTCTTGAAAGATTAGATGCTCATTTATTTCTTGAATTATTTATCATATCATATCCCATGAATTAAACACTTTATTATCGGCGGCTATAACATTTCGTCATCTTTTATGCAAAAAAAAAAAATTGCAATTGTTTAACATCTGTTAATGCTCTTGTCCGATATAATAATAAATTATTTTAAAATATATAACATGAATAGCATAAAATTATGCTATCATTTGGCTATTTATGATATCAAGCGGAAGGAAACCTGTGACAATCATCGATGTAGTTTTGGAGTTTCCAAACAAAAAAAAAAAAGTGGGTTTTGATATCAACTTGATCAATTTTTGTTGTGACGTCTTAAAGGTAAAAATTAATATTGATTATTATTTATATCGAATAATTCTTATGCTTACATTGACTTCATGGAAAGTTTATTTAGCTGATTTACGCTCGTCATACTTTATTGACACTGATCAAACTGTCATCTGTGCAAATGGTTTCTTCGGGTTATTCGAAACGTGCTATTTTGCACTATTTGTGAAAATAGGTTAAGGAGAGCGCTTAAATACATTGCGACGTTTAGATCGGTGTTCATTAAAAACATCTGTTTACTTAATTAAACTTTTTGTCTTCAATAATGCTAAATACTTTCTAACGATAGACTATATTAAAATAAATAAACTATATAACTTAATTGTTTTACCTCGTATATGTTTCTGAACGCAGATGAAATTGTTCCTTTGTTTGTATTAATTCAGATGTAAAGAGACTTAGCAATATTATTTTCATTACACTGTAATCTGCTTTCTGTGTATTTTACAAAAAAAAATCTTATTTGTTTATTTATTTATTGATAGAAACACCCTACAGAAGTAAACGCGAGTGGAACCCCTCAAAATGTGAAAATCAGAACAAAAATAAGAATTACAGATAATAATACACAGTACTTGAGTATAATGCCAGAACAAAAACATAAGTTATGTAATGATATTCATTCTGTCCGTCAGTCCGTCCGAGAAATATTTATTAAAAAACTAAACATCCATTTTTGGCGATCTTCCTCATTAATTAAGACAAATGCATATTAATTTTGAGTTTTTTACAAGATGACAACGTTCAAAATATTAAAAAATTATATTAATGTTCAAAAATAATGAAAGGAAAAAATATCGATAACCCGATTGCGATAACCAAACAAAATGGTCCCCCTAGTGGACTATTTTAGAAATTAAACTTATATAAATATTTCATCGGTATTTTTTGTTAGAAAGACACCAACTGTTACTTTGCACGATAAAAATTCTGTTTTCGTTTTTATTTTGCTAAACATAAAACATAAGTTTCGACTTTTGACAAGTTATAAATTGATAAAAAGAAAAAAAATTATTACATGATAACTTATATTCGAAGTCAATTGCATCCTTAATTTTATTTTATTTAAAAAAAAAAATCTGCTTTATATGAGTGATAAAGGGTAATAATCTGAATATTCTTCCAGTATTATTAGAATAGGAAGAGTAAAAACTAAATTTTACATTTCGGCATCCAATTCTATGGTTATATGTAGCATAAGAAAGTTTATACAATAAATTTTGATGATGATAAAAGTTTTAATCGTATTAATAAAAAATAATGAAGATAAAATATGTACCGGTACATGATATTTAGTTATCTTAAATAATTATTTATATCAACTGTAAAAATATAAAATTTATAAATTTAAATATTTATAAACTTCTACTTTTACAGTTGATATAAATAATAATTTATGGTAACTAAATATGGTAAATATATAAAAAATATATTTATTCAACGCGTTTTGTAAATATAAATATATATATAAATCTTATAATTATTTAAATAATATTGGAGCTTTAAAAGATAAAAAATTCTAATATGCCGGATAAATTTCATATTTCTAAACGAATTTTTATTTCCGTTTACTATAGTAAAAAAAATTAATGAATAAGAAAAAATGTCGATAATTCAAGTTGCTATAATCAAACCAAACAGTCTCCCTGGTGGACTATTTTAGAAATTAAACTTAAATAACCTTATGTAATTATTAAAATTACAATTTTCCCCTATGAGTGGGAGACGGAAAATGCCCACCATTGGTTCCACGTGATATAAAAGCTGCCTAAAGGGATCACTTTGTACTATTTAGCGATTTCCTACGTCTGTGATGAGGGCTCATTCGCGGGTCCCTATATGGGTGCGGGACTGTCTCAGCAGTGTCTACCGTCCATCGCTAAGCCCTGCAATGGGAATCTATACGGAAGTTCGAAAAATGGTGCGAGGCTAGTCCGCTTCCCCGTCATTTTTTGAACCACGCTTCGCGTTCAGGAAAAGTTTTCGAAAACAACCCCCAGAGGGAGGAATTAAAAAAAAAATTATAATTTAATTTCTAAAGTAGCCCACTAGGGGGAATATTTAGCTTAGTTTATCGATGTTTAATTATGGATTCCCCTAATTAGTTTGTATGATATTGTAAAGAATACGAGCAGAATATTTTATGCGGCAGTAAAATGAGGAATTAATTGAAACACAACTATTGTTAAGTTTTAAAAATATATAGAATAATATTAATTTTTATTAATCAACATTAAATTCGCTAATATTTCTTGTTACAAGTCTATATCGAAACGAATTTTTAATTTAAACAAAAAAAATGGAGTCGAGTGCATCAAATAGTTTCGTATATTTAATAAAAATACGATACGAAAATATTATGTTTAGCCTTTATCTATGGGAGATGTCGATATTTTCGTTACACTCGCGTAACGCGAAACAACCGAAGCTATTCATAAGTTGTAAAATCGTACAGTTTACGTCATCGTACACTTTGTAAATAAGATTCACTTCTTCGTTTCCTGCAGCCATTTTTCGTCGTGTAAAGTTTTAACAAATTTCCTGTTTAATCTGATAAAAATATTTAACGTTGTTGTTATTTTTTTTTTTCCTTCTTTCCTATAGATCACAATCCTCCTGTTTAAGTGTCGTTTTAATTACATTTTTACGACTAATTCCACGTATTAAAATTAAATAAAATTTTCCATTCGAGTTTCCATTAAAAGATCCCAAAAGTAGATAAACTTTTCTTTCTCTTATTTACAGTCGGTGTAACAACAAGTCGGAGTTCCGTCTCTCCCGAGTAAATTTCCAAATGATACAGTAACGTTACGGTGCCTGCCATCAAGTCTCTGGAAAGTATGGTAAATTATCAGACATGTAATCTATATTCAGTTGAGAAAATGAATATTGGCAAAGCTATCTTCCTTCTATCATTGTCAAACATTAAAGTGAAATGTCAAAGTCGAAGACAGGAATAACCTTTCGTTGTGTCAAGTCTGTCTATCAGATTGAACAGTCGTGTCTGTTTCGATTATAATTAACTTAAACTTTAGTTCATCCAAGGATATGTAGACTTCCTTTATTCATTGATATATGTAACCATCTCTCTCTCTAGACGTATCGGGAATCTTAAAAATATATATTATACAATTTAATAATAAACTGTTAAATTATTTTCAAGTTAAAAAAATATAGTAAACATTAAAAATATATATATATATTTTGACTAAAACTATGTTGGCACATACTGCCAGTTTAGATAAATGAGGTTTTGAACGTCGAAGGGTTATAAATAGAAATGTTCACCATAATACGATACTTCCTATCCTTTCTCCAATTTTTTGGGTCTTTTTTGAAATAAAGGACGAGTTTTCTAACGTTTCGCATTCTTTTTATTAAGAATTTTCGTTTTTAACCAGGAAGGGGAAGAGTTTACTTTACGTAATATTATGTTGCATATTTTTGAACTTTATATTAGTGGTGTTCGTGTATGCAGTAAAAATTTATTTTTAACCGAAAAAATTCGCTTTAAAAGAGTCGAAAATGGTGATTATGTTAGGCTAAGAGTGTTTGATGTTAAGGAATGATCTAATTTGTATTTTCTATAGCATTTTTTGGCATAAAAAATGCTATAGAAGACACTGTTACCATTATAATTGGTTCCTTGAAGGCAGGAACCATGGTAGCAGTTGTGAAACATTCGCTGATATAGTTAGATCTACTAAATTATTGTTAACAGTAATATCCTTTAAAGCTTTTAAACAGATTTCTAAAGAGAATAAGTTAATAAACTATCCTGTTGTTTAAAGGATTCAATCTGTTCGATTTTAATGAAGAGTGGAAACTTTACAGTATGGAATTTTCAATAAAAAAATTATCATTCAGTATAAATATAGAAAAAAAAAAACAGTTCTAAATTGATGAAAAAAGTTTATTTTTTATGTTTTTACTGTGAAATATGCTAATTTGAAAATTCTTTCCTATGAAACTTTGCATTCGAATGTAATGATGAAAATCAAGACAGTATAGTAGGTGTAAATTTACTGTGAAATATGCTAATTTAAAAATTCTTCCCTATGAAACTTTGCATTCGAATGTAATGATGAAAATCAAGACAGTATAGTAGGTGTAAAAGTTAAGCTGTTATATATTAAAAACACGTTATCTGCAATAAAGAAGAGATAAAAAGCATGTTTTTTTATCTATTCATTAGCAGATAAAAAGATAATTCTGGATAGATGTATAAATTATCTTCCATTTTATCAAACATAAAAATGGAAGACAGTCTATACAGTATAATCTATTTAAAATTTTCATTTTTTCTGATACATTGTTTCGAGTCCTTTTTTTCGAGTAAATTAGGCCCTATACCCGAAGAAGATTTTATCTGGTTAATTCTGATTTAAATCTAGACTATCAGAATTTGGAAATATTCTTATCTGGAACTTAATCATTTTAATTATGTCTATTTTAAAACTGTGGCGCAAAGTAATAATAAATAACTAAAGTCAAAAAGGTGAAGAGAGATTTGCTGGAGATTGCCATAGCCTAAATACTTTTCCTCTCAAAGCCGCACTTTGTGTGTAGAAACATTAGAATTGGCCAGAAAGTTCAACCACACTTTAAATGCGAACTTTTTACTCATCTACTTTCAACGGATTGTTGTGTAAATCGAACAAAGTTGTACTGAACATCACCGCACTGTCGGCTTACGCAAAAAACTATTGTTAATGATGTTTACTGATAGTAAACAACCATATAACAGTTTCTAACAAAAAAAGCCCTTTCAAGTAAAAAAAGATATCTTTGGCGAACAATAAATAGTTTCAAATATAGTATACAGAGTAAAAAAATTGTAACGGCCGCCATTTTGTAATGGCTCCACGCGGAGACTTCAAAATTAGTAATCAAGTAGATAGGATAACAGCAAATAATGATGTAAAATTGGAATGCCTTGTGATGTTTTGTTCTCGAGATATTCTGCAAGAAACCTGACAGAACGACAAATGGAAGAATTAAATTATATAAGAATAATTTGAAAAATAGTCATAGTCGCCACTTATCATTCTTAAAATTGATATTAGGAATGATTCCTAAAATCTGAATGCTGTTAGATGTTTAATTCGCTAGATAAATTGACGACAGACAAACGTACAGATATACGAAGTCAATTTTTTTTATCCAATTTTTGCAAAAATTAGCTTAAATAGATTAAAAATTGGTGGATAGTTGTACATTTTTATGTGCGCTAGAACTGTTTTACTTTCTAAATGTTTGATTCTTTGTAAGGGAAGTGACATCAATAGAGATAATTATCGTTCACTCTTTAATTCCGACGACTAATCGAATTGTTACGCATTTCGTTATGGTAATTCAATTGTTAACAGGAAATTCTTTATTGTAGTTACTCCGGTAGCTCTTCAGAACGATGGTATCATATTTAGAAAGATCTAATTAGTTTCAACTAGGTTATATACGAGCCGAAACCAGACCGTCACCACACACATTGCGCTTCCTTTCACTTATAAAAGTTTCATTCGAAAAATGAAACCAAAAACGTCTAAATTATAATCTTTTATATTTTTTACCAATCCCATATCTCGATTTATATCTTTCATCCAGGACTTTTATCCCTTTAAATGATTTAAATATCAAAATCATGCTACCGAATCACTAACGAGATCACGTTACCGAATCGCTCTATTGCAAGATCTACTACTTAATTATTACAGTAAATTACTTTCATAATTCGAGATTTATCAACTTTTAAGTCGAATTATGTTTAAGATAATTAAAATTTTCCCAATTAACCATGCCAGCGTGCTACAGAGTTAAAATTATCTTCATTACGATAACTTTTATTAAAGTACTTTTCCGACGACAGAGGGAGTCACCACGAACTCCATATTTAAATTTTAAAAATGGGTTAATAAACCGGAAAAATGATAAAAAGAGAAAAAAGTAATTATCATAACCTTGAAAGGATGCCTTATCGTAATGTTAACGTTCAAGGTTATTAAGATATTAGTGCTATCTAACACTTAATAATTTTATTCTTTTTTTAATAGTGTAAATTATGCGAGCGATAAATTCGAAAATTTCATTGAAGTAACGAGTTTTTCTTTTTTTGTAAAATGGTTACGATCGATAGAAAGTCGAGAGATTGTCTCGTTATCGAATTGTTTATCGAGTTGCTGTTCGGTATTCTAAACAAAAGAGGCCAAAATTATGAACGTCATACACTCGACTAAATTAAAAATATTTTTTTCGCATTCAGCAGATTCGTACGCGCGATTAAGAAAAATTAGAAGAAAAAAATCTCTGTCGATCTCTCTTAAAGTTGTATATAAAATTTTGAAAGTCTTTCACATATCTTTTCGAAAATTATCGTCCTTTAAACGCTTTGATAAATCGATTTCAAAATATGGCCGCCATTTTTGATAAATCTATTCGTTCAAAATATGGTCGCCATTTTCGATAAATCGATTCGTTCAAAATATGGCTGCCGTTTTTAATTTTAATCAAAGCAAACATTGTTAGCATCATCAAAACAAGTTATTAGGTAGAAAATATGATAGTTTGAATCACAAGATAATTTATTTTTCCAGATAATTTTGTTATCAAGTACAGTTTTTTTACTGCCACGATTATTTTAAATAACTAGAACTGTTACAAAAATATTATGCGCTTCTATCTTTACTATCTCTTCTTTTATGTTAACGTTTTAATCGGAATTTTTATGTAATATTTTGATAGCAGTTTACACGAAAATAACGGATGTAAAAATGGGAAAATTAATAAGAACACGATCATTTATAAAATTTCATTCAAGCGATGACTTGATAATTTGCAACACTCGATTCAAAGAGCGATTTGATAATTTTTAATTTATCAACTCTTTCTTTGAATTTATTAAAAGTTTACCTTGATAAAATGCAAATTTACGGTGTTTCCAAGATTATACGAGTGTTTACGATGCCGAAATTTAATTTTTTTCTGAATTTGCAAAGCGTTAAAACCGAAGGCGCGGCTGAAATAAATAATTTAATTTTTTATCCATAAATCGCGCATAACTTTAGAAAGATGCTTGAATTTTATTACTTTTTTTTTAAGTATTATAAAGTTTATTTTCGTTTAT
Source organism: Olivierus martensii (assembly GCA_000484575.1). Taxonomy (NCBI): domain Eukaryota; kingdom Metazoa; phylum Arthropoda; class Arachnida; order Scorpiones; family Buthidae; genus Olivierus; species Olivierus martensii. Next base: position 32,798 of record AYEL01037427.1, read on the forward strand.
TTAATATAAGAACAGTTTATGCAACGTGGGAACGTGGGAGAAGTCGAGTAAAAGGTACTCCGACTTACCTAAAACCGGATATTATGCAAATGAATTTTTTGATTAGAATTTAATTGCGGAGTAATTAAAAAAACAGAGTAATGTAACAATTCTGGCAAGCTCCTTTATGACAAAGTACCTTAACTAATGTCACAAAAGACAATCGTTCAAAGCAGATCCTTCAAGTCGACTGACGTTTGTTCCAAAAGTATTTAAGACATCGAGGTCTCTATGTAAAAATACATTTTGAAGCAATGCCTCGTTGATGACAGTCATTTCATTTTTGGCAGTAAAAGAACAGAAAAAAAATTACTTTTAATTGCTTGTAATTTTTCGATGTTTTAGAACTGCACGTCTTTCAACAGCATGTAATGAAGTCAGCAATCAGCTATTTGTAATTCGTTGAAAACTCTTTATATATCTTGTATATCACGTCTTGGCAGTTTTCCACTACTTATCGCTCTTACATTTGAGATTTTTACATATTTATGGAGGTGCGTTACAATGGGGATGCCTTATTTCTCGCGTATCTTCGAATTGTTTCGTTGTTTTGTTCAAATTTTAACTTACGCCCGAGATATCTACCATGTTTATATTTAAAAATAACAATTCGGAACTGCAAACGTTTTGATTATTTATGTTGATTTGATATAGAAAATCAATATACTCTTTTAGTGTGATGTTTTATCGGTACAAAATTAATGATTTGAGACATAAAAATCCACCAAAAATTATTTTAATCTTTAAAAAATTATAAAATTTTAAACATATTAAAATGCCTGTAATCTTCAGACCACTTGGAGAAGGATAATCCGGATAAATGAATTGTCCGGATTATTGGAATCTTAATAATTGAACTGTCCGGATTATTGGAATCATTAACTGAATTGTCCGGATTATTGGAATCAGGATAACTGAATTGTCCGGATTATTGGAATCAGGATAACTGAATAGTCCGGATTGTTGGAATCAGGCTAATCGATTTGTACGGATTATTGGAATCAGGATAACTGAATTGTCCGGATTGTTGGAATCAGGCTAATTGATTTGTACGGATTATTGGAATCAGGATAACTGAATTGTCCGGATTGTTGGAATCAGGATGAGAATCCGGATAAATGAATTGTCTGGATTATTGGAATCAGGATAACTGAATTGTCCGGATTGTTGGAATCAGGATAACTGAATTGCACGGACTATTGAAATCCGAATAATTGAATTGTCCGGATTATTTGAATCATGATAATTGAATTGTCCGGATTATTGGAATCTTAATAATTGAATTATCCGGATTATTGGAATCATTAACTGAATTGTCCAGATTATTGGAATCGGGATAACTGAATTGTTCGGATTATTGGAATCAGGATAACTGAATTGTTCCGGATTATTGGAATCATTAACTGAATTGTCCAGATTATTGGAATCGGGATAACTGAATTGTTCGGATTATTGGAATCAGGATAACTGAATTGTTCCGGATTATTGGAATCCGGAAGTTTTGTACTGTAACAAAGTTCTGCATGCACAAGATAGTGTAGAATTTTATAATGTACACTAATAATAAATAATTATACAAAAGAAATCACTGTAGAATGCATTATTAAACACTATACTTAACAATTATAACACTAATTTTGATTCATTTTATTAAATTATGCACTTAATTATACATTTATTCGTCTTTAATCAAATTAATCAATAAATTATATAACAAAAAAATTTAACCATTAACATTACAACTTTTCCGGATTTTTCAGCATCCGGATTAATGGTATTCATAGTAATATATATAGTTTATAAAAGAAAAAAAGGGGGGAAAGAACAGAATTTGTAAATTAAACTTTTCCTAGAAAATTAAATTTTGTCTCTTTTTTTTTTTTGGTGGTGAAATTTTGCAAAGAATTATGCGGTACACGTTTGTGTCAGACGATGCCGCTCAACTATATCCATCGATCAGATCATTAAAACTTGTGATCATGTATCAAAGAATTGAAATTTCAGTCGACCTTAAAATAAGAGAAATCTTACAAAATATACGCATTTTTATACGATTTTATAAAATCCTTAAAAATATATATATACTTTTTAACCCCCTACTCTTAGAAACTTTAAACGTTACTCGAATATAAATCGATAATTTTTGCAAGAATTATTTTATTTTTCTTAAAAGGGCGCTAACTAATAGAAAACGAGATTAATTTTGCGAGTTTAAAATTTGTTTTCTTCTTAAAGAATTATAGATATTGACTTATCTGACGGCATTGATAAAGAGCCTTATAATTGATACAGAGACGAGTGAGAAGACGTGATATTCTGCACTGAAAGCTATCCCTCGAGTGGTCTTTTAGATGACAATAGCTCTTCAGATAGGCTTGCCGGGCTTTTAGATCGGATTGTGAGAATCTGTACAGAATGATAAATTCCGACGTGAATTCCTTAGCAGAATATACTCTCTGCCATTCATATCGTTGTCTTCTCATCTCCAACAACTGTCATCATCATTTTTTCTCTGTTTGCTTTCGACTTTCTCCAAACAGGAGTTTAATTATGCAAGTTTGTCCGTATCTTAAAAATATTAAAGGATGTAAATTTGTGTTAAAGTTTTTCGTGCGCTGTAACGATTTCTTTTAAATTGCTTTAATTACTTATTAAAAAGATGAAAATTGAGAGTGGATCGAAAGATGTAAGAGAAAGCCACAAAAGTGATCTCTCTTAGAATGAGAAGGTTGAAGAACGGAAAGTGTTGAAGACAGAACTCGCTGTCACGGTTTAGTTCTCCAGTTGGTTGAAGTATCCAACGATCTTCCATTCAGACAGTCACGTTCCATGCTAACGGCAAAATGACAGTTTTATCTGATATCTCTACCTGTTAAATCGATTCATAATTTCATCAATAGTGATTTCTTATATACATAAACTTGAAGTTCTCTTATCAGGACTCGAAAGTTGAAGCAAAATGATGCAATATATATATATATATATAATTAAACTTACAGAAAAGTAAATAAATTATATACAAGGACTTTGATTATACTTATAGTGTTTTCTTTAGAATTGCGGATTTACGGTATGCCGGATTTTAAGTTTTCTCTTGTGTGTGTTGTGTTTTTGTGTGTGTTGTGTTTGTATTTTTGTGAGTATTGTATGTGAAATAATTAAACTTACAGAAAAATAAATAAATTATATACAAGGACTTTGATTATACTTAGTGTTTTCTTTAGAATTACGGATTTACGGTATGCCGGATTTTAAGTTTTCTCTGTGTGTGTTGTGTTTTTGTGTGTGTTGTGTTTGTATTTTTGTGAGTATTGTATGTGAATGGTGTTTGTTTTTTTGTGTGTGTTGTATATGTGTGGTGTTTGTTTTTTTGTGTGTGTTGTATATGTGTGGTGTTTGTGTTTTTGTGTGTGTTGTATGTGTGTTCTGTTTGTATTTTGGTGTTTATGTATGTGTGTGGTCTTTGTGTTTTTGTATGTATGTGGTGTTTGTATTTTTGTGCATTTTTGTGTGTGTTGTATGTGTGTGATGTTTGTATTTTTGTGCATTTTTGTGTGGTGTTTATGTTTGTGTTTTTATATGTGTGTTGTATGTGTGTGGTATTTGTATTTTTGTGTGTTTTTATGTGTTGTATGTGTGTGGTGTTTGTGTTTGTATGTGTTGTATGTTGTGGTGTTTGCGTTTATGTGTGTATTGTATGTGTCTGTGTGTATATGTATAAATCCGAATGATTTATACTGTGTTTGTGTTTTTATATGTGTATTGTATGTGTGTGGTATTTGTATTTTTGTGTTTTTATGTGTTGTATGTTGTGGTGTTTACGTTTATGTGTGTATTGTATGTGTCTGTGTGTATATGTATAAATCCGAATGATTTATACTTCAAAATTACGGAGATAATTTTGCGTGAAGTTTTGTTAGACGTGTTAAAAAAATTCATCGGTCAACTTCAGGTAAAAAAGATCTTTTTTGACGCCACACTAAACTGTCCTATCGTTTCCTATATCAATTTTTACAGATCCAGCTGTAGGAGAGTTTATTATTGAGGCCGAACCGAAACAATAGAAGTAGTAAAAGCTCGGAAAATGCGTCCCCCCTAGAACTTTATGACCTTTGCTTATGGTTGATCAATTTAATGTTGGGGTGATAAAGCTACAGTCGCAATGTCTACAGAAACTGAAGAAAAGTCTTTACTTTTCTTCAGCTATGACTGGCTCTGTTATCTTAATAACGTCTTATAAACATCACTCGTACACTTACTTAACTGTGCCAAGTATGAGCGAAAAACTTCCTATAAAAAATCGAACGAATGACCGTATATATAGTCATATATATATATATATAATGTGTATGACAATTTGGTCTCCTTATACGCTTTGTTGTATTTACTTGGATTCTTTTGTCAGACTCAATTTTGGCGGAAAATTTTGATCGAACACGATGCCCGGATAGAGAAGATATAATTATGCATCGATCGCACACTCGATCGACCACAGATCGATATTTTAATCACATTTATCAAGCGAGTTATATGTATATATGAGATTAACGTTAATTCTTGTTGGTTAGAGTTGCATCGTTAACGTCTAAAAATCGTACAGGAATATTTTTGTGTGGTTTCTTTGTTCCGAAAATTTCTGCCGAAAAAAAAATTTTTCCCCCCTTAAAAAACTTTTGATCAGAAATTTTATTCAAAAGATATTTTTATTGGATTTCTTAAATTTCATCATTAGAAAATGCTGATCCGATTTATTCTCGATTTGATTGCCTTGCATCAAAGAACGTTTGATGAAGTTTCTGCTCAAGGCTGAAAATAGAAAACTTCTTTTATAAAAGTTTACTAAATTTCCTGCTTTAATATCGAATTTAACTATTCTCTATCTCCTAAATAACTTAATAACAAAAAGTTATCTCTCTCTCTCTCTCTCTCTTTTCCTCTTTTTGTTCTTCTATCACTGTCTTCCATTTTTAAACCATCTACCAAGTTTCGAGTAACGTACTCGGTTTAAATATTATATACAATTACTAGCGAAGTAATCGAGTAATCGTTTGTTTTAGTTGGTAAGAAAGCGAAAAATCTGTCAAGAGAATCTACAATAACTTCATCTTAATTAATCTCGGTAATGATCTTAAAGACAGAATGTTACCGATTTAAATAAAAAGTAAAGACACTTTCGCTCGTCTGTACGTCAACAGGCGCTATATATTTGAAAATAGGACGAAAAACAAACATGGAAACGGTATACAAAAATATGTCTGTAGACGAATTTAGCAGGAACCACTGTTCTGTTCGAAAAGCTCGTATTTCTGCGTGATGTGGGAATCAAAAACAGGCACCGGGCCAAAAAATTTTCCACTTTTTATTATGGTAATTTCTCTCTAAGACACATTAATAATGCCTTAAGATAGAACTGGACTAATTATTTCGTCCACAGGAAAAAAAATCGTTAAGAGAAAAGAGGGAGTTTAGAGAGATGTATCGATTTTTGCGATTTTTGAAAATTGAAGATTTTCGTCTTCCTCCTCCTCCTCCTCCTCTCTCTCTCCCCTTTACTGTTTGTCAAATACTTGTGTGGTGGATAAAAATCTACGTGTAGTTTTGTACAATACATCGCCGTCAACTGCGTATTAACAACGTTCTATTGTAGATACTTCCGACGTGCAGTAGCAAGTACTTGAGATCAATGACAATACGCTTTATCTCGCAATCGTTCGTTCCCATTGTTCATGACCATTGCCTTAACAATAGCGAATTTTCATCTGTTCCACAATAAATAACTTTTTAAGTTACCGTCAAGTTGTTACAAAACTCCCGAGAATTTTTAAGTACCGCACCTTTTACTCTCTAAAATATAAGTGATCTTAGGATTAAAAACATTCACAAAACCATACTTTGGAATTATGGGAAAGGATGCTGAGATTTAAAAGAATTTTCTTCTGGCAACTTTACAGAATTTTTTTTATCCCTCTCCTTTTTGATGCGGTTTATTGTTTTTTTTTTTAGAGAGAGAGTCGATTAGCCTTTTCTAATCGATTCTGAAATAATTTAATTGCGTTATTTTCGTTCGAAAATCGATTATGTTTACCTTTCCGCGTTTATTAAAATTATAAAAAAAAAATCTGGCAGAGATAATCGTTAAAAGAGGGAGTTTAGAGAGATGTATCGATTTTTGCGATTTTTGAAAATTGAAGATTTTCGTCTTCCTCCTCCTCCTCCTCCTC
>AYEL01037430.1:0-31462 GCA_000484575.1 Olivierus martensii
CAACAATGCTTGCAATTCACTGTCTTCAAACTTTTTTGGTGGTCTTCCACGTTCTTCGTTTCTCACGTCAAAATCACCACTTTTGAATTTATTAAACCACTCATAGCATTGTGATTTACCAAGAGCATGCTCACCATAAGCTTCGACAAGCATTCGATGTGATTCTGCAGCAGTTTTCTTCAAATGATAACAAAAAATCAATGATGTCCGCAAATCGTAACTTGTAGGCACAAAAGTTGACATTTTTAACACGTAAAAAACATCATTATTGTATGAAACTTGTATGGTTTTGATTTGGATGTTGTTGACAGATGTCAAAAGTAAACATTGGCGCCGATGACATGGTTTGACGAAAGGTACATGACAGGTGGCTCCATCTATTGGCAAATTCCGGTTTCATATTTACACACCTGATAAATCTTTATTTAAGTAGGGGAATTATCTCATATCAGCATATCTTGCTTTAATACATTTTTGCTTTATTGAATATAGTGCAATTATATTCATGCTTATTATTTTGATACTTATCTTTCTCTTAAAGTAGTTTTCAATGATGACATTTATATTAGCTTTACTCCAAGCTGTATTAAGCCAATCAACCTATGCTATTTTGTTACCTGTTTTCAGTCAATTTTTAGGCATACTGCTATTGCACACTTAATAAATGATGATGTAAATATGTTTTTAGATTTTTATATTTATTGGCAAATGAAAAAGCTGTGATTTGTTTTATGGTGACAGTCTGAAATACAACCTGTTGTATCAGCAAGATATACCTGTATGAGTATATATGCAATTTTGCAACAATTAATTTTGATTAGTTTAACAATATACATGTAATACTAATCATACTCCACATGAAAGTTAGAATTGGCTTTGTCATATCATCTCATTGAGAAAATATTAAATTAAAATATGTTCATTACTTTTATTTTCTAACTGCTTTCTAATAATACTTAAATAATAATAATTAACTTCAGAAAGTGCTGTATAATTATTATTATTGTTCATTTCTTTTTTACTGATTCTCTCAATTGTCAAGTTTTACTTAATTTGGCTATAATTTTTCAAGTAATTTAATTATTTAACCCTAGTTTTGTATTATAGCCAACAATTGCCCAATGGATTGAATTACTAACAAAACAATTTAATGCAAGCCAACAAGCATGTGAGGTAAGACATGATTTTTATATTTTTGTTTTTAATTGTAAGATTGTTATATTAATTAATTAATGAATATTGTGATTTTTTTCAGTGGTTTTTGGATCACATGGCAGAGAATAATTGGTGGCCTGTTCAAATACTTATTAAATGTCCAAATCAAGTAGTTAGACAAGTAAGAAATAATTTAATTGTCTTTTAAATGTTATTATTTAATAATAAAGAATGCATTTAATTTAGATAATTTTTGAATATGATATTAGTATAATGGTAAGTATAAAGAACAAATTAAAATATATTAAAGTTCATTTATACTGAGTATGGAAACAATAAGATCACAACTATAATGAATAAAATTCTTTATAGCTGTGAATGAATAATTAATTCTAAATTTGGATTACATAGAGTTACCTAAGATATTTTTGTGACAGTATTCAATAGTACAGTGTACCAGAATTTATTTCTAAAATCTGGCTACAATGATGCACAGGTTATTTATTGAAGGCATTCAGGTAGTAAGACTTATAGGCATCTGATCTTTTACAAAAAAAACACCCTGCAATTACATATAAAAGTTTCTTCTTTAAAGAAATTTTAAATCATTTTTTAATATACAGTAAAACCTGTCTAAGCTGGACACTGTACAAGTTGGAAACCTGCTGAACATGTGAAATATTTTTATTCCCAAACAACTTCCATAGAAATATCAAAGAAAATATCAGTATAATTCGGAAATTGTCTAACATGGAAATAGAAAGCATTTTAAAATTTCACTGAATAAAAAAACATCTGAAAAAATAATAATTATTTCCATATTATAAAAGAAAAAATCATTTTGAATTTGAAATCATTAGTCAACCTGAATAAGGAATGGAAGAATTTTCTGAAGTATCACACATTGATGGAATTTAGACATTTATAGGACAGCTTGAAGACATTAGTATGCAGATAAATGCTGAAAAATATGTCAACATTGATAAAAATTTTTTAATAGAGGCAGGTTATCAAACTATGAGTGATTTGATCCAATCAAGAAGAGAAGAAAATTCTATAAATAAAGAAGATGGCAGTGAAAAAAGGATTGGGAAGACTTTCCAGAAACAGAAAAAATAAATTTTGCTAATGCTATGAATAAATTATCTGTATTAGAAAAATTTTCTGAACATTTCAGTTGCATACAAATTACTGAAAAACTTTCGCAAATACAGGTAGGCCTCAATTGGTGCGAATTCGATTAGTGCGACTTATAAAATTGATATTGTTTTTCGGTTAGTGCGAGAAAATATTCGATTAGTGCAAGTTTTTTTAAATCATTTTTTAATATACAGTAAAACCTGTCTAAGCTGGACACTGTACAAGTTGGAAACCTGCTGAACATGTGAAATATTTTTATTCCCAAACAACTTCCATAGAAATATCAAAGAAAATATCAGTATAATTCGGAAATTGTCTAACATGGAAATAGAAAGCATTTTAAAATTTCACTGAATAAAAAAACATCTGAAAAAATAATAATTTTTTCCATATTATAAAAGAAAAAATCATTTTGAATTTGAAATCATTAGTCAACCTGAATAAGGAATGGAAGAATTTTCTGAAGTATCACACATTGATGGAATTTAGACATTTATAGGACAGCTTGAAGACATTAGTATGCAGATAAATGCTGAAAAATATGTCAACATTGATAAAAATTTTTTAATAGAGGCAGGTTATCAAACTATGAGTGATTTGATCCAATCAAGAAGAGAAGAAAATTCTATAAATAAAGAAGATGGCAGTGAAAAAAGGATTGGGAAGACTTTCCAGAAACAGAAAAAATAAATTTTGCTAATGCTATGAATAAATTATCTGTATTAGAAAAATTTTCTGAACATTTCAGTTGCATACAAATTACTGAAAAACTTTCGCAAATACAGGTAGGCCTCAATTGGTGCGAATTCGATTAGTGCGACTTATAAAATTGATATTGTTTTTCGGTTAGTGCGAGAAAATATTCGATTAGTGCAAGTTTTAAGCACAGACCAGTCTTACTAACAAAGCTCCTTTTATGATGTCAATTAACAAATTACCGTTAATTTTCGGTTAGTAAAACCGGACGAGGAGCAGTCCAAGAACGGTCACACGATTTTGAAGGGGTGAAACATCAGAAAGATGGGCTTTTTGCCGTTAACTGTTTAACATTACTGTACTATTATTTAGCTTTGCTATCGTATACATACAGTAGAGTACAGAATTTTCTCTTTTAAAAAGTATCGAAATGGATAAAAGGAAGAACACTTTTGATGATAAAACAGGAAACGAAAAAAAGAGAAGTGATTACGCTACAGCAAAAAATGGATGTGATTGAGCGACATAAAAGCATTCTTTGTTAAATTTTTTTAAATAAGGATATCTTTACAAATTTATTTGCCTATTATATTGCTGTACTACCGATATTATTTATTTTCTTTTGTTTATTATCTGATTTCTTTATTTAAAATAAAACTTGTGAAAAAAATTTGTTTTTGTTATCTTTTGGTGTCGTATTCTGCTAATAAACAAATAGAAAACTTGTTAAAAATTTCTCATTGGTTCATTAACTTCGCTTATTAATGCTATCTGGAACTAATTTACTGATTCAATAAAGTTGCAATGCTTAATTGCAAATCGGCCTATTCACTCAATTCTCGACCCAGAATTGGCGGCCAGGCGGCGCTCAACTTCCGCTTTTGATTCGCTATTTTGGTTTTGATTTGGCGGTTAGTTTGATGATGATATGAGACGCAATTCCTGGTAAGTTATTAATTTAGATGATGAACAATGATGTAAAATATGAAAATAAATATTTCTTAAACAGTTAGTGTTAAGTTTATTGTAGTTATTCATTGTGAAGTTAGCTAATGGCCAGAATCTCACAAAGCAAGAACCAATTACCATATTTTACATATAGTTAATACTTCAATTAGTGCAATAAATTCGTGAAACCAATTATTCGCACTAATCGAGGCCTACCTGTACATACAATAATTGAAAGAGAAGCATGCTTAAGTAAACATGCAAAACAAAAAACTCTTGATAAAATGTGGGAAAAACTTTTATAATTTTTGTACTTAATATGAATACTATATATAATAACTGAATTACTGAATACTGAAGAACTGAAGATTGAAACTTTAAAATAAAATTTATAGTTCACTCCTACTTGTTGCATGTTTTTATAATATAGCATTATATATCCAGTTTATTTGCTTTTCAAAAATACCCTATACATTTTATTATGTAGGCTAATACAGTAATTTGGTGCTATATTTTATTTATATATTACCAAAATATGTACTGTTGCAATAACATTGTATTGTAAATGCAGTAAATGTAGTTTTTTATTCCAGAATGAAATCTGTATAAGCTGGAAAACTGTCTGAGGAAATATTTTCTGGTCCTTTGGGATTCCACTTAGACAGGTTTTACTGTATATATATTTCATTATATATATATTTTCATTATAGATTTATATCAACTACATTAAACTTTTTTAAAATTATATTACTTTTATTAACAATTTTATAAAATGACCCTTATTTATCTGGATATTTAATTGAAAAAGATATTTTGTTTGAATAATGCTATATTAAATTTTATATTTATATGCAGGGTGATTTTTAAGTTGATACTTTTTTAAATTATGTACAGAACTCATTAAAACAAACAAATAACTTTATTTAATTAAGTCAAAAATAAGAGAGATATGGCCTTTACGAATTTGTAAAATTTTACTTCCAAACCTGTGCAAAATAATGCATGGAATTCATGAGCATAACAGACTACATTAGAGAAATTGCTTGAAGTTCTCACCGTTGTGATATAGACGAAGTTGTGCACAATATAACTAAGATTCTGTGACATAATTAATGATCACATAATTTATCGATTTCAAATTTTTATCGAATTTTAAGCACTAAAGTCGGGGGTAAGCTTTTATACGGGTTATGCATTTTTACCGATTTTCAAATTGCGAAGTTGGGGGTCGACTTATACACGGATTAGCTTATATTCGAGTATATACGGTATTTTCTCAATTCTGAAACAGATCATTTTTAAATACTTTTTAAAAATTATTTATCCTGTCAGAGCAGTTAAAGCAAAAGATTTCTGAAACAGATATTTTTTAGTTTTTAATTTCTTTGAAATTGTGATGTATTTTACAATTGATGTTAAAAATGTTTAACATAATTGTTTGTTTTTTGGTTTTTTAGTAACTAGTGGTTTGTTTCTTCAAATTAAATAACTTTTTGTTATTTAATTTGAAAAACAAACCATTGCTATGTTTATTGGTAATAGCTTTCTATTCCAGCAGTAATCATTATTCAAAGCTATATAAGACATTTAAATAACAAAACAAAAATTATAAAAATATGAAATCAAAATGAAATGTGCAAAATCTATTTTTGTCACAATTAATGAAATAAGAAATGCTTCAAGTACACAACACTCATCAGAAGTACAAATCTCATGTCCCAGATAAATACATAATTATCATCAATATTTGAATAGTGATCAAAATCATTGAAGATTACACAAAATTGATTGGAAATATCAGAAATTGCATGTCTACATCCTATGGCCATCCTCTACACTGCAGCCATCAATATATTTTTTTAGAGAACAACACACATTATCTGTACAAAAAGCATAAAAATATAACATTTTAAAGTATGTGAACCCTAAAATATAAAATAATAAGTTATCTATATACAGGTAGGCCTCGATTAGTGCGAGTTCGAATAACGCGATTTTGATTAGTGCGACTTATAAAATTGATACCGTTTTTCAGTTATTACGAGCAAATATTCGATTAATGCGAGTTGTAAGCATAGACCAGCTTCCTTTTATAGCTCCGCTTCTTTTTATGATGTCAATTAACAAATTACCGTTAATTTTCAGTTAGTAAAGACCGGACGAGGAGCAGTCCAAGAACAGTCACTTGGCTTTGAAGGGGTAATAGACGAAGAGCAGTCCAAGAACGGTCACACGATTTTGAAGGGGTGAAACTGAGGAGCAGTCCAAAAAGGGTCACACGATTTTGAAGGGGTGAAACATCTGAGGAGCAGTCCAAGAACAGTCACTTGGCTCTGAAGGGGTGAAACATCAGAAAGGAGCAGTCCAAGAACAGTCACTTGACTTTGAAGAGGTGAAACACCAGAAAGATGAGCTTTTTTTGCTGTTAGTTATTATTTGCCTATTATACTGCTATGCTACCCACATTATTTATTTTCTTTTGTTTATTACCTGATTTTTTTATTTAAAATAAAACTTGCAAAAAAATATGTTTTTGTTATCTTTTGCTGTCATATTCTGCTAATAAACAAATAGAAAACTTGTTAAAAATTTCTCATTGGTTTGTGAGAATCCCGCAAGGTGGCGCTGTTGTCGATATTATCAAACATCAGGCTCCTGACACCAGGAGAAGTTTCAGGTGATTCTCCAACACTAAATTATCAGAATGTCAAATTGTCCGAATGTGGATGGCAAGCGTATTCACCAATGATTGCGTTGTTAGCGACCGTGTTTTAGCTAAATGGCAAGATCACATGGTTAAGAGGCACAGAGGTCCGGGTCAGTGGAAGGAAGAGTACACAGTATATGATATATATATATATAAAAATATTTATTTACAAATACAGTGAAACCTCTCTATGTTGGACACGTTTGGTTCCTTTAAAATGTGTTCAACTTAGAGAGGTGTCCAAAATAGAGAGATTCATAAAATAAAAATTTTTTCGAAACATACTAAACACTAAATTTTCATGTCAGTGCAAATCTTTATTCAAATCAAACTGGAAACCTATTATTATTTTAAATAAAAAACTCAAAAATGTTAAATACACACTGCAGTCTGTCAGTGCTTTCAACATAAGAACTATCTATTTGAAAAGAAGCCTGTATATAAAGTTTGCCTTTTTTTATATTTAATTTAGACTTCAGCCACAAATTTTCAGTATTTATTATACCATCTTCAGGCTACATCTAAATTGAACTCGATTTAGATGTAGTCTGAAGATGGTATAATAAATACCAAAAACATTAGCTACTGAGCAAAACATAGTAGACTCAACTGCTGATAGTGCTTGAATATAAAAGTAAGTAGTATGAATACCAGTAGAAGCAGTAGTTTAAGAGATAAAAATGTCAGTTTAATTTTCTTTTACTGCTTTTTAACATCTCTAAGAAAGGTTAATCACAGCAACAGAAAAAATGCATACAATTCCCAAAGAATAAAAGTAAAATATAAACCAAATCAAAACTAGCTAATTATAGCCCAAATGTTTTTAATTTTATTGAAATAAAATATTGTTGCTATAATATGGCTAGTTTTGGTTTGATTTTTCTCAATTCTCTGTTTGTATTTACAATAATAAGTAAACTATGGATTTATAAGTCATCTGCAACCATCTCAAGGAATGACTAATCAATGTTATTCACAAATTCCTTTGGTTAATCTCCTAAACCTAAATAAAATTTAAGATTTTATTCAATCAATAATAAGAAAGTGTCCATCTTATTAGAAACAGTTGTTCAAGATACAAGATAGAGAGGTGTCCAGGTTATAGAGGTTTGGACATATAGTAAAATATAGGCTATTATCCAGTTCCAGGAAAAGTCGTTCAACATAGACAGGTGACCAACATATAGAGGTGTCCAACTTGACAGGTTTTACTGTATAAGGTATTAAACTAAACAAATATGAAATTGGTTACAATTGACCAGAGAGAAATCAAAGAAACGATTATGTTGCAGATAAACTCCTCACAAATTTAGCATTAACGTATAATGAGTAGCAACCATACAGATGGGTTGTGAATGCAAATATTTTGTGGACATATTGTAATGCGAACGAGTGAGTGGTTCGTGAATAAACAAGCGGGTTGAACAGGTTGACTAGTGAGAACACTCCCAATGCGCTACATACCTGGGACAAGGGATGAGTTGGATCTTCCAAACTCTTCCTTCAGAGAGGACTAAGTTATCTCCCTGACTATGTGATATTCCTGTAGGTAATCCAAGTACTCATCGACGACTCAACCTCGACAATTCAACCGTCGACTCACTCCATCCCCTCTCTTTTTATCTGTTGTCGGGAGAGTTCATGAGTCAAACATGACATCACTCAGATGTCAAAATCTTCATTTGTAGGCGGGAGAGTTCCTTGTTCACTGCTGACATTTTATTGCTTAACTTCCTCGTCCAGGCGGTTCTCACAGCCCGTCTGTTTATGATAGATACAGTAAAAGGAAGCTGACTGTCGTTTCCTTGATTTCAACTTAGATAAAAATTGTGTAAAGTTACAAAATTACAAAGATTGAATAAAGTAATAATTTGACAAATAAATGTTATAAATTGGTTAACATGATAAATTATACAATTTTTAGGATAATAATAAATTTAAATAACATTGATTATTATAAATATATAGTGAACAATTATAAAAGAAATGTTGAAAGTTGGTGAGTCCTCCGGGACCTCCCAGGTTCATTAACTCAGCTTATTAGTTCTATCTGGAACTAATTTACTGATTCAATAAAGCTGCAATGCTTAATCGCAAATTGGACTATCCACTCAATTCTCGACCCAGAATTGGTGGCCAGGTGGTGCTCAACTTCTGCTTTCGATTCGCTATTTTGGTTTCGATTTGGCGGTTGGTTCGATGATGGTATGAGACGCAATTTCTGGTAAATTATGAATTTAGATGATGAACAACGATGTAAAATATGAAAATAAATATTTCTTAAACACACAAGTAAAATAGTAAAACTTTCAGCTCACTTTGGCAGGATGTAAACGCAATCCGTACAAGAGTGAGCTGAAAGTTTTACTATTTTACTTGTGTGTCGAAATTATGGAGCAGCGTAGTAAATTCTGGTAAATTATGAATTTAGATGATGAACAACGATGTAAAATATGAAAATAAATATTTCTTAAACACACAAGTAAAATAGTAAAACTTTCAGCTCACTTTGGCAGGATGTAAACGCAATCCGTACAAGAGTGAGCTGAAAGTTTTACTATTTTACTTGTGTGTCGAAATTATGGAGCAGCGTAGTAAAGAAGTTGTATTTCTTAAACAGTTAGTGTTAAGTTAGTATTGTGGTTATTCATCGTGAGGTTAGCTAATGGCTGGAATCTCACAAAGCAAGAACCAATTACCATATTTTACATATAGTTAATACTTCAAATAGTGCAAGAAATTTGTGGAACCAATTATTCGCACTAATCGAGGCCTACCTGTATTTATTTTAACATTTAATAAATAATAGAAATTTTATACTGCACTTCATTAATAAAGTATAAACACTCCTCTAGTTACAAAGATTTGTATTTACAAACATGAAATTTTATTTTCAGATTTCACAAATTTTCAAAAACACTTCAATAATTTTTGACATTATTATAGCAAAATGTTCTAGTAACTAATATAATGTAAAATTACATATTTAGTTAACATATGCCTAGAAGTATTTCAAGATGGTAACAGTTACACCAAAAATTCCCCACTTTATATTTGGAACTTTTCATTAAAATGTGTGAAATAAGAAACTTTTAGTTGGCGAAATTTTGAAATTTATTACACTATACAGTATATGAAGTTAATTCAGTACTTGAAAATCAGAATAACAGCAGTATCTGAGTTATGAACAACCCAATTTATAAAAAAAACTTTTTATAAATATAATCTTATGTAAGTTTTTTTATGTAAGTTTTTTTATGTAAGTTTTTTTATGTAAGTTTGTATGTTAAGTTTTTTTTATGTAAGTTTGTTCATAAGATTATATTTATAAATAGAAGAGTTCCTATACCTATTCATTGTTCAGGAAAATATGATCCAATTTTAATTTATTTAAACAAATAAAATTGTTATTAATAAATATCAGTCACAGTTTAAAATAATATGTTTTGACATATTTTAAACTTAGAGATGATAATATTAGTAATCTGAAGTTGAATAAAATTAAAGTAATAAGAATAATAATCATATATTTTTCCTTATTGGCTTTTGGAGTTTTTTTAGCATTGTGTTGACAATAATTTTAGTATATTATAAAACTAAACTGCTTAAATTTATTAAAATATTAACAACTCATATACAGCACAATTGGCAGTAGTGACTTCCAAACTATTTTATTTCACAAACGAAGTACTTTTGGGCAATCCACTAGAATACAATATTTGTTCTTTACAAGAACAAATATTGTATTCTTTTTATGTTCTTTGTGAGTTAATATAACGCTGAAGATGGTTTAGTGGATAGACCGAAAGTACTTCGTTTGTGAAATAAAATAGTTTGGAAGTCACTACTGCCAATTGTGCTGTATATGAGTTGTTAAAATAGTGTTATAGGCAGTTCACATAACTTTTCAAAACTTATAAAATATTAACATCAAACCAAGAACTTTATAGCAGTAAACTCAATAAATACTTTTTATTTTATTTTATTAAGTACTTTTGGCTAACCGATAATATTTTTTATAGTGCTGAAGATGGCAATTGGCTAAAAATATTTCACAAAGTAAAATAAAAAAAATATTTATTGAGTTTTTATTGCTATAAATTGCTTGGTTTGAAGTCAATGTCTCAATAATTTTGTTTTCTTTAAATTTACTATTCTAAATTAAGATGTGTTTTCTACACCGAAGCATCTTCTAAGCCAGCAAATATGCTAATCTTTTATAATTAATTCCTATACTGATTTAATATACTTTCACTTAATACACAGGTTTTCCAATCTCAATTAATATATTATAGCAGGATATATCTGTATTTATTTCTTCCATGCCACTATTTGTTTTATTTTTGTATTTTTGAATTATTTTGATATAAGATGAATATCAAAAATAATTGAAACATACACAAAAACATCAATAAAACAAATAATAATGTGATAGAGATAAATCTGAGGAAAAAATAATGCACAAAGTTGAAAATCATAAATGAAATTTTTATGATATATCAGATGTTCTGGTTAATAATGTGGATTTTTTTTCAATAGATGGCATACACATATGTTGGTATATATGCAATTTGATATGTTTTGTTGTATTGACAACAAGCTTCAAAACTCCATATGTCAAATTTTCTGCAGGTGTTAAGATCATAGATATTTTTATGCATAAAAATGTTGAATTTCATGCCAAAAAAAAAGAGCATTTGTGGGAAGTTTTAATTCATTACTTTATTTTGAAGAAAAGTGCTGCTGAAAGTTATCATATACTTCAGGAAGCTTATGGTGAACATGCTCCATCTCAAGGTATTTGTGAATGCTGGTTTAAATGCTTTAAAAGTGACGATTTCGGTGTGAAAGACAAAAAACATATAGGTCAATCAAAAAAGTTTGAAGACCAACAATTACAAGCATTATTGGATGAAGATCCATGTCAAACTCAAAAGCAACTTGCAGGAAGATTAAACATTGCTCAACAAACAATTTCCAATTGTTTACAAGCAGTGAGAAAGATTTTAAAGAAAGGAAAATGGATGCCACATCAACTGAATGAAAGACAAATGGAAAACCAAAAAATCATCAGTAAAATATTACTTCAATGGCATGAAAGAAAATATTTTTTGCAAAATGTGACTGGCAATGAAAAGTATGGTTTATTTTGATAATCCAAAATGCACAAAATCATGGGTTGATCCAGGGGTCTATGCTGCTCTTAACAAAAATCGTCTCTGCAGACAAACTATTTGATGTCAGTGAGCAAACGTCGCTTCTGATTGGTTGTTCCGCTACAGAGACAATTTCCTCGTTCTAAGTCAATATTGCAGTACTTTTAAAGAGACTATTTAGTTAGAGACAACTTTTTGTCTCTTAAAAATTCTCTCTCTGCAGAGTGATAGCCTTACCTATCTCTCAGAAGAGAATTGACACTTAGATGTTTTGAAAGAAGAAATAATACGTAATTTCAATTGGAATAGAATATTTTTAATATTCTATTCCAATATTTTAATATATTTTTAATATTAAAATATTTAATATTTTTAATATTTTAATGGTCTTTAAATAATATCAAAATATTTGGAGTGCTTTGGGTGATCTATTTAAAAAAAAAATTTAATTATTAATTTAAAAAAATGAAATTTTAGCATTGTAAGGAATTACCATCAAATTTACACATATTGGATAAAAGTAGTTTTTCTCAGGTAGAGAATTTCAACAAAATATTGAGGATATTTATTTTGATCGATAGACAATTGGATATTAACATGTTTTTGTTTAAGCTAATTAATTTTCGTTTAAGACATTACTGTGTATTCCCATTTTATAAACACCTTTGAACAGTAAACGAAAATTCAGATAGAATTCTATGCATTAAATATATAATATTTATTTATCATCATATTTTTCCAATTTAATATCAGTATTTCAAATTTGTTAACAATTGTATTATCGATGATTTAAAATATTTTATCTTTAAGTAAAATCTTACTTTGACTGCTGCCATTTATCGATGTAAATTAACGTTGTGTTCACAATGAATACGAAAACTTTTATATGCTGAAATGTTCACGTTTTTGATAATATTCTTTAATTATAAATAACAACTAACAGAATCAATTAAAGATATAAAAAGTAACACACACAATCTAAATGACTGAATGAATGACATCTTTCAAAGTAAAATCTTACCCTTTGTTGTGCATTTACTAACAATCAGTCATTCCACATTTCTCTCAATGACTGCTTCGATACATTTGCTATCCTATTCTCCAAAATAGAATAGCTTATTTCTCCCATTCACTAATCAAAGCTTATATTTGTTGTGTGGTGTAATTATATAAATAATCACGTCTGTTTACCGCCATTTTCTTTAAATACTGAGTTTGCGCAATGCCGGTGAAATGCAATGTAACAAATAGTTTCATTGGTTGGAATGGGCTTGATGTTATGTATAGGCGTATTCTAAGCATCAGGGAAAATGATGACGTTTCCTGAGAGAGAATGACTGGAGCATCGCTTAAAAAATAATAATCTCTCTACTATCTCTATAGAAAGCTTGTCTTTCCACAGAGACGATTTTTCATCTGTACAGAGAGACTGAGACCAGCATAGACTTCCAAGTCAACCATCAACATCGACTGCAAGGCCAAATTGCTTCAGGAAGAAGACAATGCTCTGCATTTGGTGGAGTTAGGAAGGTGTGGTGTATTATGAGCTCCTAAAACCAGGTGAAACCGTTAATACTGAATCCTTCTGACAACAAATAATCAATTTGAATCATGCTTTGATTGTAAAACAACCAGAATGGGCCAGAAAACACAACAAAGTAATTTTGTTTCATGATAATGCACTATCAGACTTCAAAATCAATTAAAGACACATTAAAAGATCTACCCTGTGAATTAACCCATCTTCCATATTCACCAGACCTTGCTCCTTTAGATTACCACTTGTTCTGATCAATAGCTCCCACACTTTCTGAGCAGCACTTCAAAACATATGAAGAAGTGGAAAATTGGGTCTCTGAATGGTTTGCCCTAAAACAAGAAAATTTCTATTGGGATGGTATTCATAAATTATTAGAATAAAATTACCAAGAAATGTGTAGCTAGCAATGGATATTACTTTGAATAAAGCACTTTTGATGTTTCACTTGAAATTATTGTGTTTTCTTTGATTACAAAATCCGCATTATTAACTGGTACACCTGATATTTAGAAATACACTATGTATGCAACTTAAGGATTTTAAAATACACACAATTTTTTGTTTTATACTGGAGTTTTGTTTTTAAGTACTAAATATTTGTAAATATATACATTAGAGTTTTATTTAGTTTTCCTTTGTATCCATAGTTAGTTGATTTGATATTTTTATAATATGAAATGGGTTTTCAGAACCAGTACTCTATTTATGGATTGTGCAGAAAGGAATGATTTTTCAACTTATAAGTATTTAACTTATGATAATATTCGAGAAAAGAATTATGTCATAAGTGCAGTGAATGATGAAATATCAAATTATTTATGATTTATTGATTTTTATTTATTATTTCTATAGTTGTTTCAAAGATTATGCATACATGTCATAAATCAGTTGAAACCTGTACATTCATCTATGTATCTCCAACCTTATTCTGATAGGTAAAAGTTTAATTATTTTTATATATATGATTAGTATAATATGTTTAAATTTTTTATTCTAATATTTTTTATAACATTTAGTGATGACTCTTCTGATGTAGATATTTCCCAAGTGGGACAATATTCATGTGTCACAAGATTCATAAAGAAACTTCTAACACTGGTATATAAATATTTTAATTATTTAATAATTTAAAACTTCATAAAGAATAAGTATATTTAATTAAACAATACTTTTTAATAAGTTTAATACATGTCAGCTCTTGTTTATGAAATTAATTCCAGAAAAATGCTCATTAGTCAAATTCTCATAAATTAGAGACAAATGTCTCTGATTTACAAGAATTTGATTTATCTTTAACTACCATTAAAAATATCATAATGTGTTCCTGAGCTCAAAAAATGACAACAGAAGCACTTCAGTAAATAGCATTAATTGTTAGATAACAACCTAAAAATGCAGTTTTCTTAGGGAAAGTCCATAATAAAGAATTTGGCTGCTGTCCTTAAACTGTTTATATATTATTGACTTTCATTCCTTTAACAGCATTATCACACAGATAATGCTGAAATATATCATTTAGTATTATCCAAGTTCAATTCTGTGTCCCATGCCTGCACATTCTTTTAAAGATACCTGGGACCGGCCTACCCTTCTCCATCCTTCAATACCTGTTTTCTTATTATAACTAGTGATGGGACAATTAATCGGAATCAAGAATCTGAAGAATCATTGATTTTTTAGGAATCGGAATAGGGAATTTTTTATTAGATTTACGATTCCTTCAAAATGATTCTTACTAATTTATTTACATTTTTATAAACAAAATAGCTTAGTAAAATTTATTTATTTTTTGGCAAGATTTGAGATTACCTACCACAAGTTTTTGTGGTGCTGCACTTAAATATCCAGGCACAATTATGTGACGACAAACTGAATAGTTACATGGCATGATGATTTGATCTCTGTACATCATGACAGGAGAAAAAATCCCAGTAGAATTTCGATCTCTCCTTTACCTTATCCCCTAATTAAACACTCCTGAGTTCATTAGTGAAGGTCCCATGTGGGGCAGAAACTGCATTCTCAAATTATGAGGCTCCAAATTTGTGACTTGGAATCACTTTTTTTATGATTTTCTGCAAAACTTTTATAAATAATTGTATATTTTAAACTATTTTAGATGTATGTTATCATTCCGAATCAAATGCAATCAATTTAAATAAGCTACAATTTACTTTTATGAAGTTATGTGATTTTTTTTACTTATGACGATATATTTGTTCTGAACTTGGTAGAATTTAATTCTTTCAACTGATTGGCTGACTGACTGACAAAGATGATCTTCGAAGTTCTATATTTTATTTATTATTGTTCAGTGTGGAAAAGTGAACGAATGTAATAAAATTAATAGGATGTTTTATATACAAAACAATAAAAAATTTGGAAATATCTGAGAATTCTACCAAGTTCAGAACAAATATATCGTCATAAGTAAACAAAAATCACGTAACTTCGTAAAAGTAAGTTGTAGCTTATTTAAATTGATTGCATTTGATTTGGAATGATAACATACATCTAAAATAGTTTAAAATATACGATTATTTACAAAAGTTTTGCAAAAAATCATAAAAAAAGTAATTCCAAGCTCCAAATTTGGAAGCCCCATAACTTGAGAATGCGTCTTTTGCCCCACATGAGATCTTCACCAATAAACTCAGGAGTGTTTAATTAGGGAACAGGGTAAAGGGAGGTCAAAATTCCGCTGAGATATTTTCTTCTGTTATACCAATAAGAGATTTTTTTCTTCTGTCGTATCTCCTTTATTTATTAAGATGAACTTTAACCAAGCTTTTCTTCTTACCTGCTTAAAATCTTATAACTTGCCCATTATTAATGAGAAATAAGACAAAATGAATAGTGTACCTATATTGTCTGTAAACAAAATCTTATAATGCAGATGTTAAGAATCAAAATTGGAATCGGGATTTCTTATTAGCATCGGAATCGGATCAAGAAAATTTTTGGCATAGTCCCATCTCTAAATATAGCCATCTAATCATTTGCTGATTATTAAGTAGTCCTATTTCAATCTTTATGTAACGTTAATCTGTAATCAATGATATAATATGATTTTAAATGTTTCATTATAAACACAACAAAGAAAACATAATATAAAAAAGTATAAATTTAAAGAAAAATGTCATTTCCCTAATTGAAAAATTGATTTTGTTTTTTGTCTATTATATCAGCACTTGGTAAAGAATTATCTTATCACCTGGAATATTTGAGTTCATTTTGGAAGCCCACACCTTGAAATTTCTTCTGTTGGGGTTTGGAGTTGAATTGATGAATTCCATCCATCACTTTATAATTAATGTCATCATGGAGTTGGCCAGAAAATGCATTGACTTTCAACCCAGAGGACCTGGGATTGAATTTGGATTCTACCCTCTTGAAAACTTAATATAATTGTTCCTGATGTAAAAAAGGATAGAAGATAATATTAGCAACCCTTAAGTTTTTCTATATTAACAAAGAGTGCCTTATTCAATTTTTAAAAAATTTGATTCCTACAAATTTCTCATAAAGTTTGGGCAAAGGCTTATAAATAAAATTTTGATACAAATTATATTTGCTTGTAAAATCAGGGTCTTGTAAACTGAGATTGACCTGTATTACTAAATTTAATTGAAAATAATTTAATTTCTGCAATTTATTAAGAGATAATAATTTTAAAATAATAGATTAAATTGTTAAACAGATAGAACATGGTGCCAAACAGCATTTGAAACATCTCACTGAGTATTTTGCCTTCCTTCTGGAATTTGCAAAAATGGGTGAAGAAGAATGTCAGTTTCTATTATCCATTGAAACAATTTCTACAATTGTTAATTTTTATCTTGGTCAAAAATCTTCTGATTATGTAAGTATAAAAAATTATATTCATAAATTCTATTTTTAAGTAATTTTAGAACTCAGTTCATTTCTCACTTATTAGGTTGAAGTTGAATCTGATGAAGATGATGATGATGAAGATGAAGTTGTTTCATCAGTAGATGATAAATATAAACCAGCTTCTTTAGAAAAAATGATCACTTTAATAGCACTTCTAGTAGAAAAATCAAGAGGAGATGACCAAAGATTACATCTCTCACACAATGATTTTAATACCATTGCAGGAGGAAAAGTAAATATTTCACTATTTTAAACATTCTTTTTTTTATATAAACATGTATAAATTTTTATATACTAAATATAATTACAATAGAATCTCAGTTAACTGAGTCTTGTTTAATCAAGGTTCTGCTTTATCCAAGATGAATTGTCAAGCATCTTATATTGATCTTTTTAATACTGGTAAAAAAACATTTGTAAATAAAATTAATAATATATGCAAAAATTTAAAATCAATGAGAGGAATGATAATTCACTTATCAAAAAATACCAAATTAAAAATCATTATATTCAATAAATAAGTTATACCTGAAATTTGTTTGCACCATCACATTAATAATTTGTTTACACTCTGAAATTTGGTTGCACCATCACATTATTTAAATCAGATTATTTAATAATTTATTAAGTCTTCCTTATTATCCAAGTTTTTGATTATCTGAGATTCCCTCAAAACTCCATTACTTTGAATAATTGGGATTATATTGTATGTTAAACTTATTTTTGAGAGTAAATTTTATTTATACGTGAGTAAAGTAATTAGTGATATAGTACAATATAAATTTAATAAAGCTCTTTTATCAGTTATTTTCTATTAATATATTGCAGGGCAGTAATGTTTTTGACTTATTGCTGTTGTTCAGTATTTTTAATATTAAATTTGTATATCATATAAGTATTTAGCTTCCTAATATTGTATGGAAAAGTTTCTTCTATGCTGATTAATTTCTGTTCTTTAACATATGGCAAAAAATTGAGATTTCATTATATAAATGTCATTGTATAATGTAGGTTGTGCTTATATATATTCAATTACTGATTTATATAGCTTTTTAAAATGATCTGTGATGATTAACTTGTTGAGTGCCAGACCGTGTTAAACATCAACAATCATGTTATGCCAGCTGCATTCTGGAGTTAAGCCTAAAGATATTAAGAAATTTATAAATTGTCGTATCACAGTTATTTTTTGTCGAAGAAATCTGAAATTTTTATAGTTTATACCTTCCTTTTTATCAAAACAATTATTTTTTATTTATTTATTCTTTTGAAGAATATTCGTTGGATTTTTTAAACCAAATTTTATTCTATTTTTTTTTTTGTGAAATACACTCAAATTATTATTGTTGTTTGATAGCGGTTTCCATCCTGAATAAAATAAACCATGAATGATGTATTTCTGTCCATAATTTGATGAAATTTTATTAAAATTTAGTAAATTAGTAACACATCTTAGTTTCCTTAGCAAATTTTCACTTTGAATTATCTTCTAAAAAATACTGAAATTTCTATTAGTTATCATTTTTGATCAATTATTTACATTAAGTTATATGTATATTCAACATTTCAATAGTTTTGTGTTTTATTATGCAAAATCTTTCATGTTTTTTAAGAAAAAATTGTAATGTTAGAACAAATCTTCTCCCACAATAAAATAAAATCTGAATTAGCTTATAGGACCTTAAATAAAATTAAAATGCAGGAACACTTTCGGGCTGGGCTGCCCTCATCAGCTGCACAGAGTACAGCTAATGAGGAGCAGTCCAGCCCAAAAGTGCTTCTGCATTTTAATTTTATTTAAGGTCCTATAAGCTAGTTCAGATTTTATTTAATTTGGGACTTAGTTGTCAGTTTGATCTTCCCACAATAACAGCTATAATATTAGGTTTTTTACCCATATTGGTTCAGAATATACTTTTCCTGCAATAAGAGACAGTATTAAGTTTAGTAGGAGGAACAGAAATTTCCCAAGAAAGAATTGGCGGGAGTTCTAAGCAAGTGTACCATGCCCATATTAAAATTAAAAAAAATAATAATAATTATAAAATGGAAAATTTTTTAAATTGATATTCAATAATAATAAACACAATTTTCAATACACAGTAATTATATAAATTTTGAAAAGTTTTTTAATTAGCACAAAACAATTTTTAAAACATCCGTCGATGTGTTTTCATGTTCCAGATTGTTGCCATGTTATCACAGCAAAATCCACTGTCGCAGGGCATGCCTTGCAGGGTATGCATGGAAAAGGCATTCAAGAGGTTAAGAGACTATCTATTCTGAATAAAATAAATTGTCATCTATCAAATATAGTTATATTTTACAAGTGATTTTTGAGACACAATACTTTAAGAATCAAGTTTCATTGAATTATTTTCAATAGTCCAACAAGTGATTAAAGCTAAGAAGGAAGCGATAAAGATAGCAGATAAGACAGCAATGCGCAAAGATGGAGAAGAGTACAGAAAAGTTAATAAGCAAGCTAAGAAGGCTGTAGCAAGAGTTAAAGCAGTAGCTATTGACGAAGCATATAAAGAAGTGGAAAGGAAGGAGGGAGAAAAGAAACTTTTGAGGATTGCAAGAGCTAGAGATAGGGCATCGAAGGATTTTACTCAGGTGAAACAGATTAAAGACGAGAATGGCAGAGTTTTGATAGATAAGCAGGATATTGTGAAGAGATGGAAAAACTATTTTGAAAGATTGTTGAATGAAGAAAATGAGAGAGTGGTGAGAGAGGTTGGAGTACCAATTGAACGGATGGTTAATGAAATTACTAGAGAGGAAGTGGTGGAAGCGATAAAGGAAATGAAAGGAGGTAAATCAACAGGAGTGGACCAAATACCAGTGGAGGTTTGGAAAAGCCTAGGAGAGCAGAGAGTGAATCTGCTGTGGGATTTAATGAAAAAGATTTGGACCCAGGAAAGGATACCAGATGAATGGAGAGAGAGTTTGTTGGTACTGATTTACAAGGGAAAGGGCGACACACAAGTGTGTGGAAATTATAGAGGAATAAAGTTGATGCCACATACATTGAAGATTTGGGAGAGGATTATAGAGAGAAGATTAAGAGAGGAAGTAAAGATTGACAATGATCAGTTAGGATTTATGCCAGGCAGGTGTACAACTGATGTTATATTTGCACTAAGAAGACTAACAGAAAGATATAGAGAAATGCAGAAGGAGCTTAATATGGTCCTTATTGATTTGAAAAAAGCTTATGACAGAATACCCAGGCAGGAGATATGGTGGTGTATGAGGGTAAAAGGAGTTTCCGAGAAATATGTGAGGCTGATAATCGAAATGTATGTGGGAGCAGCGACTAAAGTAAGAAGCAGTATGGGACTAACAGAAGGTTTTAGTGTTAAAGTGGGATTACATCAGGGATCCACATTGAGTCCCTTTCTATTCAATATTGTCATGGATGTAATTACGAACAATATAAAGAGAAGTGCACCATGGAATATGCTGTTTGCAGATGATGTGGTACTATGTGATGAAAATAAAGAACATTTAGAAGTGACTTTGGAAAAATGGAGAAAGGCACTGGAAGAAAGAGGTATGGAGATAAGTAGGGTAAAGACTGAATTCATGCAAATTGGAGAAGAACAAGGAAGTATAACATTAGGAATTGAAAAATTGAACAGTGTTAGGAAATTTAAATATCTGGGATCAAATATAGTTGAGGATGGAAGACTAGAAGAGGAGATTAGGCATAGACAGTGTGGATGGGTTAACTGGAGGAGGCTAAGTGGCGTGTTATGTGATAAGAAAGTTAGTTGCAAGATGAAGGGTAAACTGTACAAATTGGTAGTAAGACCAGCCCTGACGTATAGATCAGAGACTTGGGCAGTTACTAAGTCACAAGAAAGGAAATTAGTTGTAGCTGAAATGAGGATGTTGAGATTCATGTGTGGTGTAACAAGAATAGATAAGATAAGGAATGATTACATCAGAGGTACAGTTAAAGCAGGCCCGGTTAGTAGGAAGATCCAAGAAGGAAGATTAAGGTGGTTCGGGCATATAAGAAGGAGTGAGGAATAAATGGTAGAAAGGTGTAGGAAATGACCATTGGTGGGAAGAAAAGGAGAGGTAGACCCAGAATTAGATGGACAGAGAGGGTGAGGGAGGACTTAAGGGAGAAGGGATTGAGGGAAGAGGACGCCTTGAACAGAAATATTATGGAGAGTTAGAATAAAAAATGCCAACCCCATTTGAATGGGACAATCAAGGCTTGGGAAAGAAAAAGAAGAAGAATTTTTCAATAAAAATCCAAATATTTAATAAATTTTACAGTTATCCTTCTAAATAACACATACATTATCTGTGTGTCTTATATAGAGAGAGGTACATTCTGTATAAAATGCTGAGAGATCTATGCCACTATTGGCTAATATAGACTTAGTTGTGGAAAGATATAGAAGACACTAC
The DNA here is from genome assembly GCA_000484575.1 of Olivierus martensii. Lineage (NCBI taxonomy): Eukaryota > Metazoa > Arthropoda > Arachnida > Scorpiones > Buthidae > Olivierus > Olivierus martensii. The sequence goes on from AYEL01037430.1 coordinate 21,668, forward strand.
TCATAGGTTTGGCCTATGAAGGATGAAGAAAGAAGAGAGGAGAAAACAATAGGACTAAGAAAAGAGTTAGAGTCCTGTCAAAAGAAAGTGTAACAAATCACTAAGGTGAAAAGTAGAGGAAGAGCAATCAAAGTATTTTATTATAAAAACAGAAAAGTTACATATAATAATAAATACATTGGGAATTAAAATTATAATTAAATTAAAATTGATAACAGGTTATAATAATAATAAAAATAATAAACATTACTAATTAAGGCAAATATTTGCAAAGTTGCAAATTGTAATGAACACCAGTAATAATAATTAAATAAACCTAATGGTTCTAACTACTCTGCACATCCAGAGTTCAGCCTGACCTCATGTCTTTCACTACATTTTAAATTAAATATTATTAAATCAAAAACAATCTATCAAAAGTTAACGTCTAACCGGCAAAACGAACAACCGGAAACTTACAACTAGAAGTATCAAACAAATGTCAGATCTAAACCGACAAAATATTAGAAACTTATACTAATAAATTGAATAAATTCTCAAAACAAGTTAAATAATAAAAAATATAAATTTATTAGACTCAAAACACTTACAAAAGTGTAAACAAAGCTTTATTTAAACACTAATAAAGTAGATTCAAATAACCAACAAAACTTATTTAATTGAAATTCAAATATCCAAAAATTCAATTATTCACAAGAAATAAACCTTAAATACTACTTAAATTCTAATGCCTCCACCACTGATACAAACTTCAAGCAATTGTAGACCTTTACAAGAAATTTGAATGTCACTATTCCAGTTCTAGCTCAATACAACACCTCACCATGTCGTCAGACATGGGCAGTTTTATTCTAAGTGATTACAGTACCGAGGTTGACTCATTTGCATAATTTCACATCACAATATCAAATTTATTAAATTACAGAGTAATCAATTCATGTCATCCTCTTTACAATTTATTATATTCCAAACAAAACATTGATAAGAGATCATTCTTATATTCTCATATCGGCTCAGTGGTAGACTTATTCAGATTAGATGACGTCACTAGCCGAGAAAGCTCATTTTGAAGACGGATTCCCGTTCCGTAACGTAATTGCTAACTACTGAGACGGAGAATGTGGAAGTAAGTTAACTCTTAAACAAAAATATAATATGTTAAATAATATTGAATATAATGATAAATAATAAAAAGAGCATAATAAAATAATAGACAAGATAGGTCAGAGTCAACCTCTTCACAAAATCAATTTCTATCCTGGAAATCAAACAACAGAATGGTATATTAATTAATTGATAAACCAATTAATTATTATACACTATAATACATAGATCTATACAGAAGCTGGCAAATCTGACATGTGCTGGGAAAAACTGTAGTTTATTATTAACAGTTCTTCTATGTATTAAGTCAAAAAGAGATAATTATATATATATATATATATATATTTTTAAGCAATTGTAGACCTTCACAAGAAATTTGAATGTCACTTAGCCAGTTCTACGTCAATACAACACCTCACTGTGTCGTTGGCTATGTAAGCTTTTATATGGAGTGACTTACAGTCCCGTGTTGCTTCATTTACATAAATTTGTGCAACAAGCTTAAATTTATTAGTTTAGAAGTAATTAATTCATGTCATCCTCTTTACAATTTAATTATAAACCGAACAAAACATCAATAAAGATCATTCTTATTTAATTTTCTCATATCGAATCAGTGGTAAAATTATGTAGATTAGATGATGTTACTAGCCAGGAAAGCTCTTTCGGAGGACGAATTCCGGTTTTGTAACATGTGATTGCTAAATACTATGACGGGGAACGTCGAAGTAAGTTAACTCAAACAAAAATATAATATGTTAAATAATATTGAATATAACAATAAATAATAAAAGAGCATAAAAAAATAAAACAGGACAGGTCAGAGTTAACCTCTTCATAGTTTATAGTTTAATTGCAGAAATAATAGTACAAAAGTTACTTTAAAGTTATATAATAGTAAATTAATTTTATTATTTATAGATGTTATGTATGGTGGTTTTAAAATTTTCATATTAATGAACTTTATTTTTGTTTCGAGAAGATAATTTTTGTTTTTATGAAAAATCACTTAATCATTGATCAATTGATCTATTACAATATGTTTAAATCAATTATTGTATCTACAAGTAGTCTTTGACTTGTGATGATATAATTTGGTTTGAACCTCGAGATTGTAAATAAAAGCACTCAGAATTTGTAAATGCCCAAAATTTATAGATTGTCACTATCAATATTTATTATTGCAATCCACTTTTCATATACTACCATTTTTTGTAAATTTGGTCTTCTTTTATAAGTATAATTTTGGTCTTTTGTAAATATAAATAGATTTGCATTTTTTTTCTAGCACTTAAGTAGGATACAAAAAGCTTTAATTATAGCTATTATATAGTCACAGTAATATGAAATAATATGAGTAAATAAGTAAATGAATAAATATGAAATAAGATAAATAGACTAGTATTAGTACTCCTGTCTTTCTTTAAAATTTAACTATATTTTACTTACAGCTCTATTACAGGATTTGTAATAGAGCTGTAAGTAAAATATAGTTAAGATAAATAGATTTATCTTATTTCATATTTATTCATTTGTTGTATGTTTCTTCTATTTTGATAAGGTATTTATTTAATCTCAGATCTACTTTATTCTCTTTTATATGCTGTTCCAGGTGTCACTGGATGTACTCTATATAGCAATTTTCTGTGTTGATATTTTGGTTAACCATTAGCATTTATATACTCTCTTAATGATTTAGGGAGTCTGTTTTTTATGTCATTTTTTAATATACTGAATACATTTCTCTTACAATTTTCAACCAACTTACATTTGCAGGTTTGTTCTGATATTTTCTTATTCTTATATAAAGCTTCATATAAATACTTTTTCAAAGATAGATTTTGGATTATTGTTTGTTTTTACAATACCTATAGCATTTTTAATTCTAGATGCTATTTTTAAAAACATGTTTCTATCATATATTGTGTTCTATAAAGGTTTTTTCAAGCAATTCTATTTCTTTCTTGAGATTATTGACTAAATATTATATGTAGGAGTCATTCTGTGTATTCTGTACAAATGGATATAAGACAACTTAATTTATATGTAGGACTATCCTGTGGCCTTTCTTTGGGCACATGCCTTCACTTGGAAAGAGGGATTGCATGCATCAGTGATATCTCTGCTGTTGGTAGTTCAATTTTGCCATAGTGGCCAGAATTAATTTCTAGCCTCTATGGCACTTGGGAGGCCTAGAAAGGATTTTCTAGGCCTCCCAAGGGGATAGCCTCTTCATGAGACTATGCTATCATTGGCTGATCACTATTATAGTGAAGCTACTATCCTGATTTTAAAAAACTGAAAAGAAAATCAGACTGTTACACATGAATTTACAACTGGACTCGATATAGGACAATGAGAATGGAAACTAAAGTACAATTGGAGATTGGGTGTGAGGATTGTGAAAAGATGAATGAAAGGAAATGAACAAGAGCTTATGAATATAGGTTGAAATATGTAAATATAGACTAGATGTTCTCTGTGAGAATGAAACTCACTGAAAGGGTATGAATTTGAGTTGCAAGGAATGACATTATGAGAATATGGGCAAGGGTAAAAGATAATAAATGAGCAAGAAGTGATGTGAGTGTGCTGATACATGAGAGAACAAAAAAGTATGTTAGAATACAATGGTGTGAATGATAGAATAATATGAGTAAGAATGATAGTTTCATCCTTACCCATAATATTCTGTCATTCATTGAATGAATTTCATTCAATGAATGACAGAATGGGAATGTCATATAAATTGATTTTATATGAATGTCATATAAAATGAATGACAGAATAATAAGTCATTCATTTATTCATTATAAGAGTAAGGATGGCAGTTTCATCTTTACTCCCTAGTATGAAGAGATTACATGAGATAAAGAATAAGATTATAGAGAGTGGTTTCTGATATTTGTGTATGCTCTTGTAGATGGTAGAAGTGAGAATGAAAAAGATAAACTGGTGGCACTGAGCAGATGATTGTGGCTAGAGATTTGAATAGCAAAGTTGATATGTAGAGAGAAATGGAAGGATTGGTTTGGAAATATAGCAATCCTAGAATGAATAACAATGGGGAGGGACTGCTGGAGGTCTGTGCTGCAAAAGAATTATCTGAAATACCTTCTTTAGACACTAGACCAGGGGTTGGCAAACTGTGGCTCGCGAGCCACATATGACTCTTTGGGTTCATACATGTGGCTCTGAAGTAAAATTGAAAATAAAAATAAAACTATCATAGTTTCATTTATAAAATTTTTAAATAATTTTCACATAATAGTGATTTCATTTGTTTTATGGGTCTCACAAAACTTCGTGGCACTAAGATGCGCGAAGCGTGACGTCAGGGAAGGGAAAGAAAATGTGGAGGGGATGGTTGAACACAATGAGAGCAATTTTTTGCACATTGAAGACATTGGCACTGCCTTCAATATGAAAAAATTGCTATCATTTGTTTTAATCAGTGTGAGCAATAAGCACTAAGACTCATGCTCACATTGATTAAAACCAATAACAGCAATTTTTTATATGTTTTTTGTGATTTTTTTTTTCTTCATTTAATAAAGATATTATTAATATTATAAATTGTTATAATATTAATTCCTCAAAAGTCAATTATTAATAAAAATGTATTTATGGCTCTCAAATAATTTTTAAATTGTTGTGAGCGGCAAGTTTGGCTCTTCTGTCTCAAGAGTTTGCCGAACCCTGCACTAGACCATTCATTAGTACAGCTGTATGAGAAAAATGTGAAAGATCACAAGTAGTGATTGCAAATTTACCAACTTTTTCTATTACCGGTAATTTGGTAAAATTTTAAAACAAAACCGGTATATTGGTAAATTACCAGGAATTTTTTAAACCATGAATATAAAATAAAAATTAATAATAATAAGACATTTTATTTGATTCTTATATACAGTACGTGTGACAAAAGTATATGAAAAGAATTTGTAAACATAAATACTTTAAATAAAATTCAACAATTTTATAACAAATTATAAGTAATATTTATACATGAATAATATTTCACAATGAAAACAGTTATAAAATATATAATTAAATATGCGATCTATTTGCCAACATGTTTTAAAAAATAAGCACATAAGAAACAGGTCTAACTGATCAACACTTTGTTCTCCTAATTGTGATTTAATTTTTGTGCAAAATATCCCGCCGAAGAAAAACTCTTTCAGATTCCATACTAGTTGGTTTAATAATTATTAAAGAATCGTACACTATTTGAATATATACTTCCCCCTTATATTTTCCTGTTGAAAATACTTCAGTTCTTTTTTAACAATTTTATTAATATTTATTATTTTTGTGCCAGAAGTGGATTATCGTGTTGTATTTCTGTTTTCTTTTGATCAATAAGTTAAATTTCTCTTTCATTCCTAATGTTTCCTTTTTTATTTTTATTGTTTTTTGTTGGGTTATTTGTTTCACAGAGGGCTCTTATTGTACTCTATTGTACGTTGAGAGAAAATAAATGAGTATGAGTATGTAATTGCAGATGTCAAAGGAATTGTGCATACTAAATTTTCAGAATCAGCAACATTTACTATTTCTGGTTCAGTCTGGTTGATCGCAGTATACATATTGTTTTTATTGCACGGATATATGTGTTCAATCAATTCCACGATTTTATTTCTGATTGCAGTTTTATATGTTTTATTAAAAATTCCATAATTCTCATCTTCCCACTTATTAAGATCAGTATCGAAAAGATGTTGCAAAATATCTGAATATACAGTTCGTTGTTCTTTTATATGATATATCGAGGCATCCTTAAGTTCATTACTCAACATTGTATTCTGATCAGTCAGTTCGTCCAGCATGAATTTTAGTGTAACATCGGAAATATATAAATTAACATTTTCAGAACAGTCTGTTTCAATAGTAACTTTTTGGTTGTAATGCTAATATTGTATCAGGCAACAATTGAAGGTCATTGTCATTAAAATTAATATCTAATTTTAAATCTATCAGACTTTTTCTGACACAGTTTTGAATCTTAGAAAATGTTCTAACATAGCAAGCAAACTATTCCATCATGCTTTAGAGACTAGAATTAAGGAAAGTTCCTTACTCATTTTTTCTTTTACATGCTTTTGTAATAGATCATCATTTTTTGTTGGTTTGAAACTACTTTTTGTAAATTGTTTATAAGAGAATGCAGATTTACATTTTGTACAGAATTTGTTTGAGAACTTGTTACCATGTCCTGTATTACTTCTAAAATCCCGCCATTCCGTATTTCAGTCATATTTTTCGTTGGAGTTGTGACGAAGTTAACTCTGACCTGTCCTGTTTTATTTTATTATGCACTTTATTATTTCTCGATATTTTCATTATTATCTAATGTATTATATTTTAGTTTAAGAGTTGACTTACTTCCACTTTCTCCAGTCGTAATAGTTAGCAGTCACTTGTTACAGAATCGGGAACCGTCTTCTGGAAGAGATGTCCTGGGTAATGACATCATCATCTCATCTAACTAAGTTTTACCACTGATCTGATATGAGAATGTAAGAATGATCTCGTATTGAGGCTTTGTTCATATATAATTAAATTGTAAAGATTATGACAGGAATTGATAATTCTATAAGCTAATAAATTTAAACATGTTACATATAATTATGCAAATGAAGCAGCACAGAACTGTACGTAACTCGGATATAAAAGCTGACACAACCAACGACTCACCGAGGTATTGTATTAATGTAAGGTTGGTTAAGTGACATTTGAATTCTTGTAAAGGTCTGCAATTATTTGAAGTTTTGTATCGGTGGTGGAGGTAGTAGAATATTTAAGGTTTGTTTCTTGTGAATAACTTGATTTTTGGATATTTGAATTGGATTAAATAAGTTTTGTTGTTTAATTCATTGTGCTTTATTTCATTTAAATAAAGATTTAATTAACATTTTTGTAATTGTTCTGAGTCTAATAAATTTTACATTTTTTGTCATTTAACTTGTTTTGAGAAATTCAATTTATTAACATAAGTTTCTAACATAATTTTATTGTTCTTAAGATCTAACACTTAATCAGTACTTCTAGTTGTAAGTTCAGCTTTCTGGTTTGTTTTTGCCGGTTAACGTAAATTGTTGTTAGATTGTTTTGAAGTTAATTATATATAAGTTAGAGTTTAGAAAAAGACCTGAGCTCAGGCCGAACTCTGGATTGCAGAGTCGTTAGAACCGTCAGGTTTAGTTGTATAATAATATTGATATTCGTTAAAATTCGTGACTTTTCTGAGCTCAGGCCGAACTCTGGATTGCAGAGTCGCTAGAACCGTTAGGTTAATTATAGTTATTGTTATTGACATTCGTTCTAATCCGCGACTTTGATTAGTATTATTGATATTCGTTAGAATTCACTACTTCGTAGAGTTATCAGAATACTCAGAATCATCTTTAGCTGATTCAACAGATTCTGGTTTTTCGTCTTCAGTTTCATTACTACTATATCATTTCTATTATACAAAAGTTTGATGGATTCCATATGCTAAACGTAATTGGTGATTTACATTAATAAACCGCTGCCCAGCGAATAAGTACAAAAAAGTGTATTATAGTTATGTATATAATTTACTGAATTACTGGTAACAATTTGAGGCTAAAATTCACAGAAAAAATAGAATAAAGCATTGCTTGATCAAGGATCTTAACCATTTCCGCTCCTCATTTAAAAAAAAACATCCCTTTCCGCTCCAAATAAAATGTAATTTGATACCTGAAATTTGATATTTTGCTATAACATTTTGACTTTTTAATTTTTTGGCACGAAACAATTGGTTTTGTTGTCCATATATTGTGTCCTGATATCATTATTTAATTTTGGATTAAGGACCAAAAGAAAAAAAGAAAAAAAATATGAAAGCAATTAGGCTTAATTAGAATATCTAAACAATATATAATTTTTCAAATTATTCATGATTTCGGCATCGGATAAAAAAATGTTGATATATTTACATTCTTGATGATATTCACATCGGATAAAAAAAATGTTGATATATTTACATTCCTGGTGATATTCCCACATCTTAATATCAAATTACTTCATAATTCTAAAAAATTTTTCCAACTGACGAAGAAAATTTATGATTCGTTCATAATTCTAAAAAGGTTTTTCAACTAACGAAGATAATTTATACTGTAATTTGATACCGCAGAGCGTAATCCGATACCTTGTGTAAATAAACAATTGTATTATCCCTCTCGCGGTTGAAATATGGTATTCTACTACACAAATGTTTAAAATAATTGTTTATTAGCCATTTTTTGCCTATTTTCTTAAAATAATGTGTGATAAAATACTTTTTATTTTATAAGATCCTTTTCTCTTAAAATAATGTGTGATAAATACTTTTTATTTTATAAGAAGTATTAATATGAAGAATGTCAACTTTGTTGAAAATTTATTTATTTTAATAAATATATACAGGAATATCGATTTTGTTGAAAATTTGGTTATTTTAATAAATATTGCTGTAACCATGATAAATACTTTTTATTTTATAAGAAGTATTAGTACGTATGAGAATGCGACTTTTCCGGATTAATATTTTTATTTTATAAGAAGTATTAGTACGTTTGAAAATGTCGACTTTGTGTTGAAAATTTTTTATTTTAATAAAATATTGCTGTAATTTGTATACGTAGCTATCATCCTGCCATCTGTAGCCCGACCCTGTAGAAGTGGCGTCTGAGGGACTTTTCGCCATCTATTGCGCTTTGTGAAAATTTTCAAGGTCATGCAAAAATTCTCAAAAATTCAGTACCTTTCTAACTTTTTCATTCCTTTATTTTGCATTAATTCACTTTTTCATTGACTTTTTAGTTTCTCTGTAAAAAATAAGTGGAGTCCTACAGAAACCTATTATCCTTTGAAATTTAGCGCATATTCAAATGTGACGACATCGCTGTTACTATTTATAGCTGGGACATTGGTTGCAAACAGTAGCAGCGTTAATTGCGCTGCTACTGTTTTGGACAGCGTTGTCTTAGTATTGCAGTTTTTGTTTTGATTATTTGTTTTTATAAAATATTTTGCATTTATATCGATTTGCTGTTAATAGTTTACTTGGAATACTAATCCCCCTTTAAGCTGATCTAATATTTTACAGTTATCCACTAATGTAGTTTATTTCCTCAAGCCTGTGGAGTTCAGGTGTCTATATCCCAACATTAGCTTTAAGGTTTTTTTCTTCTGGAGTCAAGTTATACTGCAAAGTCGCAACTTCTAACAGATACCAGTAATATTAATTATAAACTAAACCTTATGGTTCTACGATTCTGCAAACCCAGAGTTTGGCCTGAGCTCAGGTCTTTTACTACATTCTAAATTTAAATATACGAGGGGGAGTACTGTATGTAATAGAAAATATATGATCAAACAAAGAGTTGCGTTATATGCAAGTGTCTCAAAAGATAAATTAAAAATATGAACATAACATCTTATTAAAAGTTATTTTCATTGAAATCTATTTTGAACAATTAATTTCTATAGTGCTGTCATGCACCGCGATGCGTCAATACAGTGACTTTTAGGTTTCGCAGACAAATTTCTTTAAGAATTTCACATATATATCACTAATATGCTAAATTTTAAATAAGATTAGCATGAATAAATAAAAAAAAGAAAGAAAGAAGAAGAATTGTCTCAATAATTCAACAAATAATCTCTAAGATAGAC